>JAODUP010000134.1:585000-620000 GCA_025642065.1 Paralvinella palmiformis
TCCTCCCCAATGTGTGCGTGTATGTGTGTGACCCGGTATAGCTAAGCTATAGCTAGCTACCTATGGGTAGCCGGTGTTCTGTGTAAACCTTACATCAACAACGTCTGCTCGCCGGCTACCGAGCTTCGCTCTCACTGGGCAGCAAATAAAACATAAAGGGCCGGCTAGCTCCCGCTATCAATAATACTGAGAGACGTACAAATAAACGAGCGTCACCGGCTGGTCTATGGAACACACACGCACACGCACGCACACACACACATTGACTTAGACGTGGAGAGTACCAGAGACCGTGGGTGGGCACTACCATAAGCCAGCCTGTGTCTTTAAAATTGTCAGTTAGTCGTTTCGCGTTAGTTGGCGATAATATAACATTCTCGGTGCTTAATGCGTCCGCGTTGTTATGGTTACGACGCCGATCGGCCGCCAGTGTGAGATAACGACGGAAGGTGGCGCCTCCGTCGGGACATCGACCGCTTCCGGATCGGTATGCCACGTGACCGAGGAGATGGTTAAGTGCGGCTGATCGGCGCTGCGGAAATAAATCGGATATCGCGAGCACCACGGTAAGCAACAACAAGAACAACAACAACAACAACAACAACAACAACAACAACACTACATGAACACCATTACAGCAAGCATCATCGGTGGTGCCAGCACCACATCACCCGTCAACTTCACAGCAAGCATCGGCACCACCACCGTGACGCCATGATTTCTCAGCGTAGAACACCATCGGCTCGAAGACGAGCAGCACCTGCACCACCCGCACCACCAGCAGCACCGCGACAATGGCAATGCCAGCACCAGCCATCACCGTCGATCTAGAACCAATTCGCCGGTGATCGCACCGCGGTGCATTCATCGTCACACGCTCGCCGGGATCAGCTCCGTCGACCCGTAAAGGAATCCAGAATAATTCTTGATCCGAAATTTCCTCGATTTAATCCGGAATCGACGCCGATCTAGTCCGATAGGTAACGCTTTCTGGAGAATGGCATCTCGACCGAACCGAAAGTGAACAACAATACGTCAACCTTCGAGGCGAATGAGCCGGTCGGGGTTTCTTGACTCCGCGTATGTGCGTGCGTGCGTGCGCATATCTCGATAGGCGAATGCAAGAAGAATGCGCTGTACATTTGCACTTGAATGAGCCGAGACGACCGGGCGTTGTTGACTTACACGAAAAACTCGGCCAGCAAGCCGGCCGACTCCAGAAGCTGCCCCGATGATTAGAGAGACAGGAGTTTGTGTTCCGTCGTTCGGGACGGGCCATGAAAGGTAATTAATTTTCGCGGCCGCCATTTGACCGCTGCCCGGTTGATGACCGCTAAATTTCTGCGATCGTTCGTCTCGTCCCAGGTAAGGTGGGAGAGAGCGAAAGACGATTGACGGGTTAGTGTCTTCGTTCCTCGCCGAGTGAAGGTTTTCCCTCCCCCACCGTGATCTCATAAAGCTTTTGACTAAGTGTAAAAATTACCGGCTACTTGACCTTTTGATTGAATAAATAAAGCGTTTGATGTTTACGCCGTAATAATTAATACACTCTCAGTATCTATCTCCCTTTGGGGGGGGGGGGGCTTAAGGGTATATTATATGTAGGCGAATTCCCGATGCATTTTGTTAGTTTACGGTTTATGGTGAGCATTCGACACCAACTGACTGACTGGTTGAGGTGATCTCTATGTGAGCATTCGACACCAACTGACTGACTGGTTGAGGTGATCTCTATGTGAGCATTCGGGACCAACTGACTGACTGCATAGTTGAGGTGATCTAAATGTGAGCATTCGACACCAACTGACTGACTGGTTGAGGTGATCTCTATTTCTATACGCTCATCCCTCGTTTCTCATATCGGTATCTCTCTCAGTCGTATCGGTGTCTCACGGTTATATCAGCCTCGTCGGGTCATATCAGTGTCAGTTACAAATCCCCGACTCCGGCAAGCTTCTGAGGGGATTAGTTGTCAAATCTGGTCCTCTTGTAGAAAGATAGTAACAAGCATTGAGCTAGAAAGAGATAGATAGATAGATAGATAGATAGATAGATAGATAGATAGATAGATAGATAGATAGATAGATAGATAGATAGAGGGAGAGAGAGAGAGAGAGGGGGGGGGCCGGGAGCTAGAGAATGGGCGGGTTGAGTTCGTGTCACTTGTTACTAGGTCAAGAGAAGTTTGTTACGACATCCTCCCTACCCTGTCGACCAAACCGAGTCGAATGCTCCCTCCATTCGCGAACGGATGCCGTCCGAACGAGGATATTGAACTGGACCAGCCCCAGTCTATAAGACAACGGCCGCCCCGGTCTGTAATGGGGCACCAGCGAATTGTTTGCTTAATTTTCGAGTCTTTTCTCGCGGCGGCCAACAAGGGCATTATGTCAAACACGGCCCACATGCCGGGGCAGCCCACGGTCGACGAGAAACCCCTTCCGTGCGCCATGTTTTGTTTAATATCAAAACTTGTTGATAGAGATTAGAGCTCTCCAGTGGAGGGCACTTGGCCAGATTAGAGCTGGATAGCATTATCCTCGGTCCAAGTGGGAAGATTATGCAAATAAAACGAACATCTCTTCGGCCTGTGTGTCTTCGCCGCCCAACAGCCAAATCCCCCCCATCTCTTCTCCTCCCCACTCTCTCTCCCGTTTCGCCCCTCGTCCTCCGCGTGGAGGTGGGGGGGGGGGGGAGTTGCTTCACGGAATTATTGGAAAATCGTTGAACAGATTATGTTTCCTGTCATCATGCTCGCCGATTAATATTCATGTATTCCGGTTAAATGGCGAGCTTATTGTGATGGCGATGGCCGCGCTCCGAGCTATTCCAACAACGCCATCTACCGATGGATGGTACGCTCGGATGTTGTAAGTATGTCGTCCTATAAAATCGCGAACGTTGCCCATCCGGGGCGGCGTTTCGGGACGATGTATGTCGGTTACGATTTGGCGGCCGGTTTTTCTTTCCGGCCGACGGCCAATAATTAAATACCGACGTTAGTGCCATCTGTAGGAGCCGAACTATAACACTCGGCCGCTGTAAACAAAGACAATGTCAACACTCCGAGCGAATCTTTCTCCCTACGTTTGTTTATGCGGGGCCGGTATGTTGATTTTCGACCGCCAGAGGACGCCGTATTCCGTGGGTGTTCATCGGAACCACACACAAAACATCGCCGATCGTCGGGCTCATCCGGGGATGCGATGACGTCGTGCACTGAGCACTCGCTGTTTGTCCAATATTCGGCATCCCGTCACCCCCGGTACACCAAAAACCGGATTCTGGATTGGACTATTATTTTGGTCACCATTCTCAATGCTAGTGAGTGATTGGTTTATTTAGCCTAGGTACTGGGCACACCTGGTACCCATGGGAAACATCGCGGGGGAAAATCCCAGGTAGCACTAAGATTTGAACCTAGATCCGGAGTTTGGTAGAGTGATTACTTTGCGTATACCCAGCGCCAATGTCACCCAGGATATGTCCCCGAACGGCTAGTCCGTAAGGATGACACATCCCACAAACGCTGGTAAGACCGGGATTCGATCCCACGAGCTGGTGGTGATCTGCGTCTCTTTGCACTATCAACTACGCATACTGGAGCGCCCTCTCGAGGTGTACAGCAGACTTCTGCGCTAATTTCGTTCTCTCAGATGATGGTGTCGTACACACAAACACACATTTATATTTGACCTATTTGCTATCCTGTTCTCTAATCATTCGATTGTTCACGGCACAGAGGCGACGGAAGGCCTCGGCTCTATCTATATAAGGTAAGCGACACTGAATTAAATCAATGAGCTAATACAATGCGCATGCGATATTGTTGAAGCACTACTCATGATTTTGCTGTTTTTTGGGCGGAATCGTGGTTTTGAAAAGAAGGGAAAAAAACGCGTCGAAACATCCCCCCCCCCCCTACAAACCAGCCAATCACAGGCCACCCTGATACCGATGGGGGACGGGCTAACGGATTTATAGGGGAGCGCACGCACCCGCGTAGCTGGGGGAGAATGGATTGGGAGTGGGTAGAGAGAGGAGGGGGGATTTCACACGTGCTCCCACACTGATAGACACGCACGCAGACATTCACTCATTTATTCTCTGCTTTGGCTGGTTGCATCCCATGTCTATTGGTCTGTCTGTTTTTCTGTCACTGCCTGCCTGCCTGCCTGCCTGCCTGCCTGCCTGCCTGCCTGCCTGCCTGCCTGCCTGCCTGACTGACTGACTCACTCACTCACTCACTCACTCACTCACTCACTCACTCACTCACTCACTCACTCACTCACTCACTCACTCACTCACTCACTCACTCACTCACTCACTCACTCACTCACTCACTCACTCACTCACTCACTCAATCAATCACTCACTCGTTCACTCAATCACTCACTCGCTGCATCTGTATGTGTAGTAGCGTTTAATAATATGCAATATAGACAGCCATTGTCTGATGTACTCGCTGTATCAATTATATTTACATAATAATAATAATAATAATAATAATAATAATAATAATAATAATAATAATAATAATAATAATAATAATAATAATAAAATAACAACAACAACAACAACAACAGAGAATAGAACCTTAAGACACGGCCCCTTGTCTATAGTGATGTCCTGTTTAAACTCAACTCTCCCTTGTTAGCTTACCTTAATAAGCCCAGCTCTAAGTCAACATGGCCGTGTACTGGCAATACCTTGAAATGATTTGGTAAATCAAACTTCAGTGCAGAGAGAGAGAGAGAGAGAGAGAGACAGCACAGTCTTGGTTCCTTTGTTTTTGTGACGTCATTCATGTGAAGACGAACCACGGGCTAAGCTAAGCGCAATATTTTATCACTGGTCATCATTACTATAGATGTATCACAAGTTGCGCTCATTGTGGAAATATTGTATAAAATAATTATTGATTAATAGTCTATTAGAATTATATAATCTAGTCGAGTCGATAAAACTATCAAAGTATGTCTTATTTCTGTAGTCCAGTATTTTTTATAGACGAGACGTTTGAACACGAATTGTCTAAAGATGAAGTGTCTATAAAATATCTTACCTATAGATGGGGTATCTATAGAAATTTTATGACTAGATGAAATATCCACGTGTGAATCGTGTGTGTGCGTGCGTATATATATATATATATATATATATATATATATATATATATATATATATGAAATGATTTGGCAAATCAGACTTTAGTGCAGAGAGAGAGAGAGAGAGAGAGAGAGAGAGAGAGAGATGGAGATGGATACATACATAGATAGACAGATAGATAGCTAGATAGATAGCTAGACACACACACACACACACACACACACACACACATATATATGCAAGATGTCCATAGACGAAATGTCTTTTTTATCTACATATATCTATAGGCTTTTACTGATGTTAGATATTGATAATTGATTGATTACCGATTGATTATTAGCAGAGATTTGTCTAAACAAGTCATCTTTAGATCGGGTGTCTATAGATGCGACGTCTGTAGACGCGAGGTGTCTAATGTCTGTAGACGGTTCATCTATATGTCGGGTGTCTTTAATTGAGAAATATATCCGTTATCTATAAGATAAGTCAGACATGGCACCGTTATCACCGACACCAAGCTAGCTGGTTAATATGTCAATCTACTAAATACGTCAGTTTACGTCACGACCGGTGGCCCCTCCCCTAACACACACACACACGCACACACACAGAGAGAGAGAGAGAGCTAGAGAGAGAGAGAGAAAGAGAGAGCTAGCTGTTATCTACCTGAGCTGCTATGACGGTGTGCGACCCACCAGGCTGCCCACAAAGCCCTCCCCCAGACGGACCGACTGACAGACAGACAGTCTACTCGTGGTCATTGGTAAGTGGACAAACACCCAACTCTGTGGCTCTCCGAACAGCCCCCCCTCCCTGTCTCCGATATCTATAGTTGTGTGTGCGTGTGTGTGTGTGGCGGTGTCTCCCTCGCGTGTGTGTGTGTGTGCGTGCGGGCGTGTGAGTGAGTGAGTGAGTGTGTGATGTCTCCGAGACAACGTGCATTTGTGAGATTTTGCCTTAGCCACGAACTGGGCGAGTTTTGGATCATTCGAACATCACGATCTGACTACATCGTTGATGACTGGCTCCGTGACTAGAACACCACTTACGGACCGCCAAATATCACGTACCCTGATACACCGTCACAGACGTGTTACTGGCCGAAATCTGAACGGC
Source organism: Paralvinella palmiformis (assembly GCA_025642065.1). Taxonomy (NCBI): domain Eukaryota; kingdom Metazoa; phylum Annelida; class Polychaeta; order Terebellida; family Alvinellidae; genus Paralvinella; species Paralvinella palmiformis. The sequence continues at coordinate 591,226 of JAODUP010000134.1, forward strand.
GAATAACTGGCGATTTATTGGTGACGATAAAATATTTCATTCTAAATAGAAAATTCTATTCATTTGAGGAGTAACTTCTCCTCCGCGTGAACGATCACATGACACATGGATAACGTGTTTTGTTGTATATAAACGACATATCAAGGTAAGTTTACGCATGAATTAGACCTATATATGTTTAAAATTGGCCGCTTTATCTTATTGCATTCTTTAGTGTTGTACTGTGTGTATGCACAGTGTATTATATATATATATATATATATATATTATGAGCACACACACACACACACACACATCACACACACACATATAATATATATATATATATATATATATGCGCGCGCACGCGTACTTACTGGATATATACTTTTATGGCAATATTTTAAAATCGGGGGGAACAATTAATTTTAAAATATTTTAATAATAAATTTTAGTAATTCAGAAACATCGGAATTGGAATTAGACATTTCGATTTGGTTTCATAACAAAACATCGCTATCATTGGAGATAAGTTCTACCGCAAAAAAAATTATCTTTGAAGAAAAAAAGCTTTAAGATGCTATTATATAATTTGTAGCAAACGTATCTCTTTCGCACACGCACACACACACACACACATACGCGCGCACACACACACACGCGCGCGCGCGCGCGCACGCACACACACACTGGGTTTTTTCCCTAACTCCCTAAGTAAATGTTAAGATCAGTCATGTGTCGACATTGTATGAAGTAGAACAGGTAGGAGATGTAACATTACAGATATTTAAATATGTCTGTGGTATATATATATATATATATATATATATATATATATATATACTAATGACATGGCGTCTCGGAATTTGAGTCCATTATGAAGTTCCGTAGAAGGCTGTCGAATGTTGATATGGATATCGGTATTTAATTGTTCAGAAATTCGGCACAAATTATGCACTAACAAAATAAAAATTACTAATATCAATTTAAGCTAGATAATGAACCATTCTTATTTCTCAACGCTATTTTTACTTCAGTCACTGTTACATTTCTGACGATATTACGTTGAGAGTATAATGATGAAGATAATTATTATTATAAACTCCCCCCCCCCTTCCGTAACAGCGTTAAATATTACCATTATTCTCACGTCGCTAAATGGAAGAGACGTCTCCATAGCCAAGCTGTTAGTGTAGTTGGCCGCATACGTCAAAGATCCGGATTCAAATCCCGACTGGCCCATGTTCGAGGGGTGGGTTATCTATTTTCTTTCACCTGGTCACATTCAAAAATCAGTTCGTCTATATGGCCTACCTGTTCAACAAACGTGGCGGAAGAAATAACATTTCCTCACAGCGAAAAATCCATTTTCCCTGGCGAGCCCCGTCCCAGTCCCACCAGAGGTACCCCCAAACCACCAATTCCAATAGCTATAAGATTATCTCTAATTCTCTAAATCACCTTAGAGCAGCCATCCACGCAGCTGGATAAGGCGCTATATAAATATCATCCGTATTATTTATTATTTAATTATCTATATTCTTCCCATCTTCTTTCTTTCGTCGGCCAGAGACGAGAGCTACTTTCCTTATCCGCCGAAGATGAAGGAGAAGTCGAAGAATGCCTGCTCGGACGAGGCGAGAGAAGGAGAACGCCGAATTCTACGAGTTGGCCAAGATGCTTCCCCTGCCGTCGGCCATCACCAGCCAATTGGATAAGGCTTCCATCATCAGATTGACGACCAGCTACCTGAAGATGAGATCCGTATTCCCCGACGGTAAGTGCCGATCTTTGTTGACGCGACGTCGAGTCGACGTTCGTGAAGATGGCCGACATTTGTCGCGTCTTTTGTCGCTCTCGTCCACCGTATCTCTCGCGCTGTTTGCGACTATCTACGCGTAAACGACTACCTTACTATCAATTTGTTTATGGTCGTAGATAGGGCAGGAGGGGGGGGGGGCGTTTTTTACTAGAAATATGCTCGCTTCCGGACGAGATTTGGCAATCTTTCCGGGATAGCTACGAAGTGCAGGAAAATATTCGGAAATTTGAACCATGGACGATCCCAACTGCGCAATGGTCGCCTTGATTCCGGTGTCATTCTATAGGGGGGAAGAGCGCCCTCTATCGGATTGGAAGTGAAGGGAAAATACTGGAAAATGCACGAAGAAAGCGCCGATTATATTCGAGTATTTCGTAACCGGTTGATGGCGGGTCGACCATCGGCCTCAAGATCTGATACGCTAACCGCCAGTACACAAATCTCGCCTCCACTAACATCTATGTACAATATAACGTCCGTACACTCACGTCCATACACTATAATATCCAGTAGGCTAACACCCTCAAACCGCCTAAAACGGCCGAAAATGTCCCGAAAACCTAATTTCTCCTCCGTATCACGGCTACCCGAGGCGAGTTTAGGCCGAACGACTGATCTACTACGGGTTCTATAATTGTCTTAAGCCAGGTAGATCGCCGATCAAAGGGACGCCAACGACTGGAGGGCGATTCGGGGTATATACATAGACATATAAAGACGTCTTTAATCAAAACTCCGCTAATCGTCTGCCGATGGTTCTCGGAGCGAAATCGTTCGCGCCAAAACCGGCGCGGCGACACCATCTCTGTGATGTCGGCTTCCTACATCATCGTACCCGACGGCCGTCAAGTGGCGTAAAGATGTAATATTTACGGCTATCACCCGACTGGAGTCCTATTCTAACAGTTCGTCATTAACTATCTGTGTACACGTCGTACGCCAAGATCTCAGAGTCAATTGGGCTGATAACTAAACACTGTCGTATCGAGAACCTTCCTATTGACGAGGGTATCAAAACCTCGGCTTAAACTCACTCGTCGAGATATTTAAAGACACTTCAATGGTTTTAATCGTGTTGACCAGGCTTCGTTTTCGGCGCGTAATCTTTAATTGGCTTTTCGCGTGCGTGCGCGCGCGCGAGTGTATGCGCATGTGAATGGATGTATGCGGTCTTGTATGTTTGTGTGTGTTATTATTTGTGCAAACCTCTCGTCTTCTCCCCTTCACCTTCGCGCGCATGAGTAGGTACGTGCTTTGATACAAGACAAAGTATTGTCTTAATTTTGATAGCTACCCATATATATATATATATATATATATATATATATATTATATGCATAAGATCGTCCATAGAAGTGTGCAGCACTGGGATAAACCAATCAGTGCACCTCCCCCAACACATACGTATATAATTAGATTAACAAAGCTGAACTCGGCGGGAGTCCTCCGAAATCCTGGGCCCAAGGCAGTCACTCCGGTTCGCTATACCCAAAGGATATAGTTGCAACACACAACACACACGCACGCACACGCGCATATATATATATATATATATATATATATATATATATATATATATATTATATAGGCTGTATTTTACATATTAAGACATTTAAATTATCTTCCACAATTTTCTCCCTAGTGTCATATGTTTTTGTGTAGTTCAGTTTGTTGTCAAATATTTCTAGTGCCATTCCTAACGCCATAATAATTAATTCAATTTTTTTATCCGTATAACCGGAAGTAAGACTAGCTATGATCATCAGAGAATAATAAATAATTAATTATGGTAATGTTCCGTTAAGCTTAGGATACAAATTCATTACAGGTGGATGAGTAATTAAGGATTAATTAGGTGTTAGTTAGCGATTAATTGCCGAACATTTAACCTTTGTACGACGCGTGACTTATGTTTCCATAAAAGTCCTTAGATTATCTGACGGTGGGTTAGAGTTATACGCGTATAGATAAATAAAGCGAAAAAAGAGAAAGAAATGAAAATATTGCATCTATCACAAAAATATATCGCTCAATTTTCTGCTGCAACTACAACTATCATTACTACTACTACTACTACTACTACTACTACTACTTATAATTATTATAATTATTATTATTATTATTATTATTATTATTCAATAAAATTGAAATCTTGTTGTTTTACGGTCCCCTTTATATATATATATTGGTAAGTAAAATGGGCCGTGTGATGTCCAAAGTTCATGAGGTGAAGTGGAAGATGAAACACCCTTCAGCCGTGATTTAAAAACCGGGACTAAGTGATTATAATAATTATGTTTTTCAGAAGATAACAGAGAAATGTAAAATTTCACTTTCATGACCGATTCGATATATATTAATTGATGTCGGTAAATAGGTAAAATATCAAAATTATCCGAGCACTTGGTTATTTCCAGTTCACTAACGGAGGAGCGCTAATTCAAAACGTTGTCGCTCGGCTGTGATTCGCAAAAGATTGTGTATAAACGTTGATAGGTTCGAATCCCCTGAGATTTGGTTAACTCCGGACGTTACAACACGTACGCAGCTTTCGTCCATCACATTTCGCTCACTGTAACCAAGGTGTCGGCGAGCTGTTGTTACAGCTTAACCAAGTTAAAATAAACAGATATCAGGTGAATGTTACAAGGTGTCCAACTCTTCGGCAGTCAATATAAACAATCCCTGCTGATATTTCACGCATTATCGGGATCCTTATGGGTGGAGGGAGAGGAGGGGGGGGGCGAAGGTGGAAGTGGCGGAGATTGAAGAACACTCATTCTGGAGTTGTCCGTCTCGACTTTGATGTGAAAATGGCTACCGGACTCGGTCCGGAAGAGCACCCCCGGAGTGGCCGACCTGGAGCGGGAGTTGTTTGAAGCTATCATGTCTCTCTCTCTCTGTCTCTCTAGTCGGCCCAAAATGAGGGGACGATTTAATTCGTTGCCGTTTGCGTCAGGATGGCGCGCCCTCTACCGGCGGGGTGTTCGCCTTGACATAAATCGTTACGCGGGTCAGCTGTTATATCCGACGCGAAATTATATCGCATTTCCGTTATCGACCATTTCTCGACCTGAAAATAACAAAACGCGTCGCAGTTGAGATTATCGTTGTCCAGATCGCGAGATACGGCCATATTTTGTTACAGATTGTCTTTGATGTTAGAACCAACGGTTAGTGATATAATCAGGTGTCAGAAATTAGGCCGATATGTTTGGGGTCGGATGATTTAAATAAGATAAAGAGAAAATATAGAAAACTTTATTTATATATATCACATTATATATATATATATATATATATATATATATATATATATATAGAGAGAGAGAGAGAGAGAGTCTCTCTCTCTCTCTTTGTCTCTCTCTCTCTCTCTCTCTCTCTCTGTGTGTGTGCGTGCATGTGTGCGTGTGTGTGTGTTTTATATCTGAGCACCAGTGGGCGCCGCTCACAGCCCGGACAAATGACTTCTATGGGCAATATAACACAAATACAGTTATGAAACGGATCCGAAGTCGGAAGCTTTAGATTTGTAGGGCAATGCACTAACCACTGCGCTATCGGAACGACTTCTACATTCGAGAATTAGGAACATCAAGATATTTCTAAAATAAAAATTCTATTAAAATCTAGTATCCAGCCGGGCCGTTGAGGGAGGAGGGCTGCGGGGTAGGGGGGAGGGAGTGTATTTCCACGCTGCTACCCACCGTTCCACGATTTCTTACATTTCTTACAAGGTACTTTAATTTCATTCTCTCCATCCATCAGATGGATCTTTATGGAGCAGAATGTACCTGACTCCGCCCAGACACCGACAGATAAAATGCTCGTCCATCCCTGGCTCATCCTCACAGCATCTTCTATTATTAGATTGAGCTCTGCCGATTGAATTGCCTTCGTTCCAACACGCGGCGTCCTCGGGAAGAATTTAACCAACGATTTGGAAGTAATGCCTCCTTAAAAGCTACAAGTTGAAATTAATTCCATTTGGCAAAGGACGATTCTCTCCGCTCTATCTATCTATCTATCTATCTATCTATCTATCTATCTATCTATCTATCTATCTATCTATCTATGTGTTTATATATTTAACCACCTTTCTCTCACGCACGCACGCACACACGCACACTCCCCCCCCCCACAGAGAGAGAGAGAGATAATTTTTCTCTTTCTTTCCCTATCTATCTATCTATCTATCTATCTATCTATCTATCTATCTATTAATCCTCTCTCTCATTATCTATATATCCACCTATCCCTCTCTATCTATCTATACGTGTACCTGTCCGTCTGTCTTTTGCCTCTTCTTCTGTCTATCGCTACCTGTCGTTTATCTAGCACCAAGGGGACCCCCCCCCTCCAACAAATACATTTACATTCTTTCGGCTGTCGGTAGATTTCATCTGTCCGTTGATTGGGCGGTAAAAAGGGACGACTATAATTGGTGCCGGACCGACTCGTAATGATCACCGTTCGTTTGCCAATTAATTATCGAGCCACTTCAGGCGTTTGGCCGAGTTCGGCCCGTGAACAATCGCCCCAGCCCCGGCCGTGGACGACGGCGCAACAAAAGAGGAGGTGGAGGGTTGACCGGGCCCAGCGAGGTAATGGCTATGGGACGACGTAACGCAGACTCCCGCCCGCCGATGGGCCGCCGAGTCGGCCCAACGTCGACGGCCAGGAAATGCCTTAATGCATCTCATTAAGAACAAAAACCGGCTCCGGCGATTTAAAACCCGCGTTCTGACTCGGCCGGAAGGCGGCCATTTCTCGGCGAGCCCCATTGTCGCTTTGAAGAGCGCGCTCGCTTTGGGAAGGGAGCAGTTCCGGGGATAGGTGAGAGGTGGCACTCGTGTCTTTGGTGCGGCGCGCGGTTTGATCGCTCGACAAAGGAATTCGCAAATGGCTGCATGACGTCAGAGACGACGTGGTCGTCTCCGACGGCCGTTCAAAGGGCGACCGCCGCGAAGATGGATGCCACTATCATCACCACCAGCACCACCGCCTCTCGAATTAAACCGCGGGTCGCAATAATACTTGAAAGGCTGGAGCTTTGTGACCATTCACCGATTGCTTAATCGCATTTATGCGCGAAATTTAATCAAAGCCCGCTCGGAGCTAAATCGTTATTTTATGTCATACGCCGGCATAAGGGCCATGGTATGGCTGGAAGAAATACCTAGATAAATTAGAAGCGCTCACCGGCTTCAACCAACCCCCCCACACAGACACTCGTGGCCCCGTACACAGACAATTCGCCAAATCTACCGTGGACCGAGATGGTATCGCGAGCACCTTCCTGGATGAAATACTTCGTGGAATATTATTCGCCGAGTGCTAATTCGGTCAAAATCGCGGAAATGTGTTTGATGATGCGCCTTAGACAGTTATGACGTAGAAAGTATCCGAAATATGTTGGGCACAAACTGGGTATACCTTTTCACACAGACGTACTTATACAGATATGTAGACATGTCAGAGAAGGAGATTCTGTAGCGATTTCTCTATGGAAAATTTTATACCAGTTAGATATTTTCTACAAATACAAAAAGTTGAACAATCTATAATATATAATAATACACCTTATATATATATATATATATATATATATACATATATATATATATATATATATATATATATATATATATATATATGTGTGTGTGTGTGTGTGTGTGTATTTAAACTGCCCCACAAAGAACAACTATTGCAACTATTGTGATGATAACTAACTGAGCAGAAGGTCATCTAATGTCTCATCATGTAACATCCGACAGTCCGTAATAGTTACGTTGTTAACGTGTTATGTCGATCATCGAGTCTCCGGTGTCAAAGCTTTGGTCGATATTATTATATTGTCCTCGGGTGTTAGGTCTACTATCAGTCGGTAACTAACCATTTATACCGTCACTTCCTCTGTTATACACCGGAAGTGAGCTATATCGTTCCGTCGAGTTAACGGTTTCGGGTAACGGAGAGCTGCCTGCGTCCGTGACAACTCGACGTCAAGTAACATGTCACCGAGATACGTCGTGTCTGTCCGCCCAAAACCGCCCCCCCCCCCAATGCCACCAGTCAGGGCCCCGATAGAACAACGGTGATAGAGGAGGATATTAGTCTAATGTCAACATAACATATATATTATTAATAAAACTGATGCCGCTACGAGAGAAGAAACACACCGCATTTGGGCTATAGGTATTTTTGGGCGGTCATCTCTAACGAGGCGAGTTCGCCATCCATATACCGATAGAGAGAGAGAGAGAGGGAGGGGGGTATGGTGAGAGGAAAGATTGTTTGACTTTGGCGTGTCCACAAGGATGGGATTCCGTCGAGTAGCCTCTGACCGGTCGATGCTAGATCCATAACGATGTCGTTGACAACGTTATTAGTTTACATATGAAGAATAACCCGCACTTAATCGCCCCATATGTGATTAATTGAATCAGCCCGAAAATGTGCTACACCTATCTATATACGGGCCACACTGGTATAAGAATTGGCGATATGATGTGAAGGTACGTTTCGGTGCACCAACTCTTCGGGCAGTTAGATTATCGGCGACGCCTAAGCTTCTCAGCCATCTTAACAGTGCAGGTTGTGTGGCTACATGTACGCGCGGACGTACGCGCGGCCCTAAAGGCAGACGAGCCCATACCGGAGTTGGCTAAGCCCTTAACGGTGCCCACCACCGTTGATGACCACAAACAAACGATCACCAGCGCCTTAATGTTCCATTTTAGACGATTCGAGAGCCTTTTAAGACACACGACGAATCTATGGCCGTTCGTTTATCTATGGCACTTCTTCACACCTTTAGAAGAGCGAAGAAGAACCGTTTTGGGAGACCACAGAGAGCCCGGAGTTGATTTATGGTCTCAGCCATAAACATGCCAGCCACTGAGCACCATTCACATTCTATTAGTCGAAATATCGTTACAATTGCGAGGTCAATTAAGAGCAAGCACGTGCAGATTACCCGAGAGAGAGAGAGAGAGAGAGAGAGGGAGGGAGGGTGGCTGTCTATACTGTTTTTGGTAAACGAGAATGTCACGCTCTGAAATATCGCCCGTTTTCGCGATCGTATTTACATACTAGAGTAATATATTTTATTTGCTGGGACAATAACATTGAGTTTGTTGTTTATATGATAAGGTAGTTATTTAAATAACGAATTAACGTCTTTTATACTCTAGTGTGATATATATATATATATATATATATATATATATATATATATATATTACAGTTAATCTGTTTAATCGGGTAATATGTATATTTTCCTGAAATATTCAGGTAATACGTCTATTGCTAACTGAGATTTAATACAGATTACCTTAAGGTAATAAACATATATATATATATATATATATATATATATATATATATATATATATAAAAGAGAGAGAGAGGAGAAATTTATTAATGGTGTATTGCGAAGTTCCATATTCCTATCAATGCCGTACATCGGGTCATGTCACGGCGCGTCACATGATCACTGACGTCACCGAGGTGATGCGCGCCATCGATAATAAAGATATATCAGGGAGGAAGAGATGTGTTTATCGTACACCGCCGTCCAGTCGTCGTGATCCACTCGAGTTCGCCCCTCGTTCTAGTCACGTACGGGTCATCCAACAACAGTACCATATGTCTTTAATCATCTTCACACCGCGAACGATACCCAGGGATAACACCGAGGGAGCCTCCCTCGTACGATGTCTCGACGATGCTGCATAACAGTTGAAGACCAACCGTGGCAGGCGAGGCGAGACCGAGACAGCGACCCGTCGTAGACGACGTGCGAGGTATCAATCATTCGGCGCCCGAGACTTTCATCGGCGACAGCTTTAGAATTTCTCCCGCACGTTTCCGCCGCCGACGACACGCGCGTACGTGCGCAGCCCGGTCCCGAGCCGGGAGGGCAGCCGTTAGCGGCCATTTGTATAGCGGAGCGCGCCGCCGCCGAAAGCCAGCCAGGAAGTGCTCGTTTTCGGCGTGAAAGAGCGTGAAATATGAAACATTAATTATCTGCAGATAATTACCGGTTAGTGGCTCGGAACAACATGTAAACTCGTCATTAACACCAACTGCTACACCGAGTCCGCATACAGCCGAGTTGTGCTAATTAGTCGACCTTTTCGTTTGTCAGTTTGTTCGCCCGCGTCGGTCACGCTGACGACGGCGAATAATTGGCCGAAAGAAATGGCCGTGAATGTTCGATGACGTCAGCGTCCCGGCGTTTTCGACGTCGTTGCGTGATTGGACGTAATGAATCTTCGCGACTGCGTCAAAAACGAAGCCGCGTCCACGCCCTCGCACACGCGTCTGCATTCTGCGCCGACAAATATCATGAACTTATCCGGGGGAGTGTTTTTATCCCCCGAAAAATTGACAGCCCTACCGTCCGTTGTTTATGGTGCCCGGGGCGTAGTCGCCGAGAAAAACATCCTGCGCGGGAACTACGCGTTAACGAGGTGTCGTAAAATAGGGCCCGGTTGTCGATTGGCTTAGGCGACCCGCTCCCGCGACCGACACGTGACCATTGTTAAAGTTCACAGATGATATTGTAATAATGGTATTTTTTGCGCGCCTTTAATGTTATATTGCCGAGTCGCGTATGTCGCGGGTGGAATTTCGCCAGTTTTGCGACTTCCGGAATATTGTTTCCAATGACACAGAGAGAGAGAGAGAGACAGAGAGAGAGAGGGGAGAGAGAGAGAGAGAGAGAGAGAGAGAGAGAGAGAGAGCGAGAGAGAGAGAGAGAGAGAGAGAGAGAGAGAGAGAAAGAGAGCACTTTGATACAGAACGATATTAACCAATTCCACCCGGACGGATCTCGGCTATTTTCTAATGTACGACCACCGAGGAGGCTGATATTTGCAGAACGTTGCCATCCATGGTCAGCTCCGGATTATGGGTCCGTCGTCTGGCTCCCTGGAACGGGCAGATAGGGCCCCCTCCCCGAGTTAAATCCTCCAGCACTCGTCTGACTGGACCGGGATCTGTTCGTCTCAACCCACTCCCCCCCCCTCTCTCTCCTTATCTCTCCCCCTCTCTTCAAACACTTCACACTCCGTAGATGTATGTAAAATACGGCCGAGTCTATTCGGCAATCTTCTTCCGTCCACTTCACGGTGATGATATTTGTTTCATAATACGAGTTGACTAACGTGACGACGATCGAACCATCTATATCGTGAAGAAGTGGGAATTTTGGAATGTTTCTTCCACACACTCCCCGCCTCCCTTCCCACTCCCGTTTCCCTAAGCCGTTTGCTGAGATGTCATTTACAACGCTTGTCCAACCGTTCCTGACTTATTAACCCGCGCATTTCGTGGTACGGTTTAGACGTAGCAAACGTTGTTTTGCCCAAATTGGCAATAATATGATCGTTTTGCGAGCGGAGACGTGTCGAGTGACGTTGGTCTCCGGGTGACTGGCGCATCGCATCACGAAATCATCATGTTCTGTGGTCAAGACGCGGCCATGGAATGACCACTTAGTAGGGGGACTAAATCTACGACCGGCTGTGGCAAATTAGAAAACATTATTGACCTGGTGTTTGTACGTTTACGGGTGTGCGTGCATGCGTGAGCGTGCGTGCGTGCGTGCGTGTGCGTGTATGTATGCGTGGTAAATAAACGGCACCAACACCCCGATTCTCGTTGATGCCCCTCTATTGCGGTCATCGTGTATCCACGTGACGATTGATGGAGGACAGATCTGCTGTTCATCTTCGCGGCGATGATGATGATGATGAGGATGATGATGATATGTCATCGTTTGTCGAGCTATCTGCATGTGTCTCTATTAGCCGTCTTATCGTTGCTCGATTTCTCGGCTTCGTGATGCCGGGAGCCCGAACGCTGGTCTCGCGGCGGCCCGCACAGCCCCCCGGGGCCCAACCGACCCGAATCCCCCTCCCTCTCTATCTCTCCGTGGGTATCCGTTGCGTCCAATCTTTGATCATTTAGTACCGTTCAAGTGGCGGCAGGCGCGCTCCGGCACAAACTGCGGAGCCTCCGGTCATGCAGCGAGCGCCCGAAGACGTCCGTTAGACCAAACCATCGGATCCGCCGCCGACTGGGTAGAGGAGAAGTTCGCCGTGAGGAAGGGGGCCCTCTAACCGACCGGAAAACAATGTCTTGTGCAGTAATTAAACCCGTTCTTACCGACCTCGGACGGCACCATCAAATGCCGGCCACTCTTTCTGTGGTCTTCCTTTAATCTCGGCATTCGATATTCCGCTCGGATGAGCCGTGTCCCTCCGACTGGAAAACTATACGAGCGACCCCTCGTCGGTAAAATCTCTCCCTCTCTCCCCTTCTCTCTCTCTCTCTCTCTCTCTCTCTCTCTCTCTCTGTGTGTGTGTGCTGTGAGAAACAACCGGAGGCCCTTAGATAAAAGACCCGGTTAGGACAGACTCTTATTTAGCAATAATAACAACCGAATTACCGGACTGGAGTCTCTTTATTGAAAAGGAAAACATCATTAATGGATGTTTAAGAGACGTTTACAATAATGTCTAATTACTGAAGGAAAGGCTTCATTCGGTAGATACAATACAATACTGAGCTGGGCTGGGATTACCCACCGTTCATTTGATACAATTAATCATTATATATATATATATATTATATATATATATATATATATATATATATATTTTTCCATTATATTTATTAATTATTTCTCAGTAAATACTTTGTTTGTATTGTATTGTTTTTTTATTGTTTTGCATTATTATAATATAATATAATATAATATAATATAATATAATATATATATATATATATATATATATATTATATATATATATATTATATTATATTATATCATATATATATATCTATATTATATCTATATTATATCATTATATTATATTATATTCGTATAATCAACTATATGTAAGCCCCTCACAACCAAGCAAGCGATATCCTCAAAACATTGCGAGGTCATATTACTAATTTAGATAATGACGATAGGTTCTGTTACCTGGAGCATCTATTACCGTCGTGTAAAGCATTAAGAAGCAGATCGCCATTGATTTCGACTTTAGACCGAACAAAGTCAACACGTGCTACGGGATGAAACAGAATGTCTCGTTTAAGCGGCTTTCCTTTACAAATAAACACGTCACTACCGGATTGGCCGAATCGCGGCGGAGACGGGCCCGTCGAGTCGGGGCCATCTCTCAGCCACCTGTGAATGTCTGTTAAAACAAACAGGTAACAGCTCGACGTATTTAGATAACGCGGATAGCATCGGCTGTGGTCACGATCCGGCTGTGAGCGATCGCAGCTGGTGGGTTCGGGCGGGACGGGAGCGGAACAGGTTCCAACTGCCAGCTGCTCCGTCCGTCCGTCCGTCCGTCCCTCCGTGACCCACCCCTCTCTAAACGTATACCCATTTAATGTCGGGGCACCGTAACGAGGCACAATGAAGGCGTTGGACTGTACAGTCATCACCTGTGTAGTGGGGGTAGTCGTACAGGTGGCGTCCCAGTCGCTTACCCGGACGATAACAATTCAGATTGCGTTACACCGTAACGAGTCTGAGGCGGGGATTGGCGGTCGAGATGTCAGTTTGACACCCCGTATCGCGCGAGGGCCGCTGACGAGCGAGCCATGTGCTAAATATGGCATTTCTAGTCGAACGCTAATCACCGGTCCGGTTCCGGTGACGTGGATATCTTCTACCCGACGGTTCCATTGTAGTTCCGGTTTTGCGGCCTTGTTCCCCGGGATCGTACGGCGACGCCACCGGTCTCCTCCATAAGGCGGCGTTACAAGACGGAGCGTGTCTCACGGCGGGGCTGTCCAAAAAACCACGCCAGGGGTTCGCCGGGCACGACGACCGCCCGGTACGCCACCTGGCGGCGGACCCAATGGCGGCACAAACCGATGGGCCGCCGAGTTCGGACAATCGTCCGTACGGTGCCCGCTTTAATTAGTGTCAAAAGATGGTCGTAATCACCGGGTTTCGCATGGCAACTACTTGTAACATCACGGATGGAGGTTAGTGTCGGAACTGAGAGACGAGAAAAGCCGCCCCCGCTCTTATGGCGGCCGGGCGGGGGGTGGTTGTTGGGGAGGGGGATTGGGGACGTTTTGCCGGAAATGCTTCCATTGGAAAATGGCTTTCGTTTGCGATTTTTCACCGCGGGTAGCGTCCGTGCCTTATTAGCCGTTAGCCGACTCCCGGACAACAACTAGCAATCTATAGCCGGTGCATCTCGGAGCCGGGGATAGGAAGGGCGGGGGGAGCGTTGGGAGTAAGACGGTGGTGGGGAAATGAGGATGCGTTGATGATGAGTCTGACTGACAGCGGATGGGAGACGCGTCATCTTAAAGCGAGGAGAATTTAGCCAATTTTTCTCCGACCGGTAATTGCGACTGGTCGCGGTAGTAAAGCGTCATATCCGGTGTTAGCATCGGGACGCGGAGAGTGTTGGGAAATTGTGACGGGAAGTCGTTAATTTTAAATAAATTTATTTTCGGCCTGTTCTCGTTTTGCTTCGTGCACGTGCTGAATTATCTTTAAAAAATCCCCCCCCTAAAAAAATACAACAACAACAACCCATGAACAACACAACAACAGGTTCTTTGAAATCTCCGGGTTATAAACGTCCTTTCGCCGTATGCTGTATAGATCAGTTAGATTTGGCGAACATGAAATAATGGTCCAAATAGCGAATGACAAAAATCCCCTAAATATTGTTATATCGAATTTCATATATATATATATATATATATATATATATATATATATATATATATTTGTGTGTGTGTGTGTGTGTGTGTGTGTGTGTGTGTGTGTGTGTGTGGGGTGATACAGTTTGAAGTAACCTTCTCAATATGTTAATCGTCCTTAACTTGCTTATCAATTGCCTTCGCTATCATCCAATCATGGCGATGGTTTGTTAATTACTAGTTCAGTTCTGCTCGTTCCAAATTTACTCGTTACACGCAAGCCATTGATCTCGTCTGCTTCACATTTGCTTATGGCCGGTGAATAACGATGTGCTTTGAAATGCGGTTTCCCCCGAATCGCCTAGAAAAGAAACGGAAAAATCGGCAATTTTTCTTGTCGCCAATAATATTATGTGTAAAACGGCGAATTCACCAAATTTTCCTGTCGCGTAACTAAACTGATATACAGTAGTATTTTTGACGATCAACGCGTAGAAAGTGCTTCACCCGTATACGTTATTATAGTCGACGAAAAGTGCCGCCAAGTTTTCTCCGTATTTCTCACCTTCCGACGTGACGCGGCCGTTTCGTCACACTCTACGAGAACCACGTGTGCGCACCAAACCGATTATCGCCCGGTGAGAGTTTGCTTTGTAACAGTAACCAGCGGCGCTTCGGGCTCCCAGACAGGCACGCGTTGTTTATAATTCGACTCGGCCCCGGGCCCATTCGCCCTTCACTCGGCGTAAATCCGGCCACAATTGATGGCTAAAGTTAATGATCCGCTCTCCGTCGCCGCGCTCGACGAACTAAACCGAGCTGACTGTATCGGGGCGCGCGGGGTTCATTAGAATTTTAATTGCTCGGGTTTGTTCGGCTTTGCTCGGGCTCGTTTGAAGACTGACGATGATCAGAAACAGATGTGATACTATAATATGGGCCTCGTTTAAAATGGGGCGCGCGCGACGACGGCATTTCAGTCTTTTAAACTCGATATCTCGCCGATGGATTTTTCTCGTCGGTTGTGAGTTTTTCCTCGACCCTCGCGCCTCGGCCGGGATATTATTTTTTTCGAGACGGTCGTCGCTGATTTATGAATCGCGAAAAATACTACCAATTTCGCGGTATGCCAGCGTATTAGCCAGTAATGGTACACCGGGGGAGGTTAGACGAAAATGCCAACCACCGACAGATATTATGTCCGCGACAGGACAGATTTGTGACGCATTAGGTAGCTATATCTCATTAATGGACGATAAAAAGATACCATTGATGCAACGTTCTGCGTCATTTCCGGTCTTGAACCGAACCACCCCGGGAGTAAGTCTCCCACTCCCTCTGCCCTTCTCTCGCTGGCATATTTCGACGACGAGAAGTAATTTCGCTAACAAATCACCCGTCCGCCATCTGGATCTTTCATCTCTTCGATTTCCCGTTTTGGTCAGCCGTCTGGAGCCATCATCGGGACCTTCGGTATGGGATCCGTGTCTGATTGAATACCGACCGTATTTAGTCGCAGTCCGGACAGATGGAGTCGGGGACGAGGAGATGAAGAGACGGCAAAGGGCCGTCCCCCCTTCGGGCTGGGTCCGGACTCTGATAGCTTGCTGACAATCTGCAAATATTTGTCCAGCCCTTCTTCGTCCTCCCTCATCAGGATGACGCAGCGCGACCAAACGGTGCTCCCGTCCTTTAGCAATGGGCTTCTTCGGTCCCCGATCGCAACCGGCGCATTCGGGAATTGCTTTCGGGATCAGCGACGAAATACGCCAACGTTTTTCTCTTTTCCTCTATCCAGATATCAGCGTTTTCCGGTTTCCAACGTTCAAAGCCCACCCTCCCTTTCCCCACCCCACCCCAACAAAATTACATCCACCCATTTGCTGCCCTTGGCCGGGTCCGTACGTAGACTAATTGAACGCGGAGGAAGTGAAACTAACTCCAAGCCAGTGCTCGGAACTCGGAGGAAATTGCCTGATCACAGGGCGAAGGGCTCATGGTAGGCTCCACTTTCGCTCTACGGTTCCCAAGCTTTCAGCCTCATCTGAATTGGAACAAGGATAAACTGTCGTTCGGGGTCTCGTCTTCTCCTCATGGAACTCCATCGTCATGTCCCGAGGCCGGCTCGAATTTCTAAGATTAATTTCCACGAACCTTTCCCGGGGAGGCGATATCTGTTCCGATCTGAAATTAGCCAGTTTATTACGTATTTCGTTGCGTAATAACTTACCGCCAGGTGGCGAAGCGGGCCGGAGCTGATAAACAAACTGTTAAATCAATCCTGTCGGAAAACGACGTACGCCGGACTAATGAGCGGTCGGACTACAACGACTGGACGAACGTTCGGCGGATAGCTCTCATTCTCTTCAACAAGTTGACGACTTCACGGCCCCTCGGTCCGGTGGGCAAGGGTAATCCGTTAGATGGGCGGTGCCCTCGGGGTGTCGTAACCGGCCCAAAACAGCGACATCTGCGCGGTGGGCGAATGACACGCGGACCGAACCGGTCAGAGGCAAAACCTCCCTCGAGGGTCAGCTAAACTCGGCCAACTCTTAACGCCTGCCAACATAGTAAGGTTATCCAGGTACAGATTTATCAATCTTGTTCCATTTCAAGCCCCGTCGAAATCGTTTAATTGAAAAAGCAGAGAATGTCGTTTCCGGATGCTGACGGACCACTGGGCGGGTGCCCGCAGGCGCGGACCAGACACGGGGGGGGGGAGTGGAAGGTAGACTGGGGAGTGGATTTGAGGGTATGGCGGCCCGTTAATGAAGGCCGTTAGTCGTTAAATGATTATTGTTTGGAGGTGTTCGATCGCTTGCTTGGTTCTAATTTGAAATCGTTTATTAATGGAAATTGCTGGTGTGCTGTTTTATGTTACACGGTTTCTAGCCCGTGCCACGTCGCCGATTCCGCGTAGCCCGAGTAGTACGCTTTTCGATTTTGGAACGATGCGCTATATTTGTTTTACGCTCCATATATCCCGTGCTATTTCTGCCGCGTGCTATTTCCAGTGCTATTTCGGCCGTGCTATAAATCCCCTTCTATCCGCACCGTGCTATATTTCGATGCCTCGCTATTTGACGGCGTTCTAACGACCAGTTTAGTAATTACATCAACCATTTAGTTCTCCGACGAGCTGATCGTCTGCTACTGGAAATGGAAATCAGCCACACAACCGTCTGTGACTTGGACAACGAGACAACTCGTCCTTAATTAAGTACCTTGTTTACACTGGCTAGTGGTTCCCGCCTCCGGTCTAAACTGAAGTCCTCGTACAGCAAGAAGATGACGAGAAGAGGTCATCATTTTCGTTATGACATAATAATTGGTTCGGTGGTTTTAGATCATCGGGAGTCAGTATTACGTGTAATAGCAAATTTAGCAACATTAGATCGGGATAAATTCATCTAAATATGTTGCTATTGGACACTGGAGATCGATCACCAGCTCGGTACCGATGTGATTGTATTATTTGTAATATCTCTAAGACGATCCCCCCCAGGCGACTTAACCGGTCTCGCGTTTAAAGGCCCCACTGGGCCTGGTAACTTGATTAATCTGATTTAATATATTATTAATGTGTGTGTGTGTGTGTGTGTGTGTGTGTGTGTGTGGCGCGCGCGTGTGTGTACTGGCGTCCCGCAGTTGTTGAGTCGCCCCGGGCCGGAGCCTAGGGCAGCTGCTGTCCTTATATCTGACAGTGGATGGTCATTAAGAGACAACCGCTGTCCGGTTAGATACATTGATGAGTCAATTAATAGAATTATATTATAATAATTAGATGTCATCAGGTGTGTGACATCAATATTAAATTATCAGATAATTAATTAATAAACGGTTATTATTTTAACGATCGTTATCGATTAATTTTGGAACAGTTATACGGTAAAGCAACCGCCACGACAACGGCACGCACGCACGCATACATACGCACGCACGCACACGCACACGCACACACACGCACACGCACACTCAAATACACACTCAAATACACGCACTAATTCAACTATGTACATACTTTTTTAATGTGAGGAAGGAAAAGAAATACACTTTATGTTAAACTTTCAATTTAAAACGATAATGATTGAGACAAACAATAATTATTAATTGATTTATAAACATATAGTGCCTATAAAAATGTCAACAAAACCTACAACCGAATATTTTAATCTACGATGCGCGGTGACAAGGAGAAAATATTCGTCAACTAACTGAAATATTGCTCAAAATGTTTGTGGTCGCTTCTCGACTAAATCGAAACTATTCGACTGGACGGCGGACATTTTGGACAAGGGATATTTGGACTAGGATGTCTTTGGGCCAAGGACGTTTTGGCCCACATATGACACAACACATCAAAGCTAATATAATATACTGTCATTTATTAACTCAAAATGAACATATATATAATTTATTTAACAATCACATTCTGAATAACATTCTTAGAGACAGAAGCTGCCCTAGTTCGAACGTTGTGAGAAATTCCACGAAGTAATTCGATCATGGATTTTCTTCCCGAGAGTTTGTCTTCTGTAATTCGGTGTAAATCTTTGTTGTCGTTTTTGTTTTATTTGTAGGGATTTTTGTACCAGAAATGATTAAGCGAATTATAAACTTTTACGCTATGATGTGGCCTCTGTATAGTTAACTGAAGTTTATTTTTTGCACGGCTTCCCAGAGTTACATATATTATATAAAGTGGCAATATTGGCCAAAAGTCCTACCTCGAAAAAATAGCAGGCCGAAACGTCCTAGGCCGAAACGTCCTACACCGAAACATCCGGGCCAAAACGTCCGTTAGCCGAAACGTCCTAGATTCTACTCGACTAACTAACTACAAGCCGTCCTCCCCCCCCCTCCCCAACTGGACATATTCCACCGGATTGATGCTGGAAAAAAGAATTACTTTATCTAATTTCATCTTCGCCCGACTTCACAAACACCGAGCCATATTCTACACGATATTATGTCGCCAGCCGACTCGGTTTATTTAGCGATTAACCGCCTCGAGTTGACGCAATTTGGACGGCCATTTTCCCTAATCTCCCGGTATTTGTCAGCCATAATGCCGACCTCGCCGAGGATTTATAACTCGACTGTTCTACAGTCCTACTGTCGGCGTCTCGGTGTCTAGTATAATGTTGTGTAACTCTCGTGGTTTGTCTCATCTTCTCACAGATCGAGCCGCGGTACTCCGTCGCTTCTGTTTACTTTGTAATTTATTTGAGCTTTTCGTCTAAAGTTCTCTCGTTGTAGCCCGATGTATACTGTTTGCGCCATTCTCGTGTAAGGTTTTATATATATATATATATATATATATATATAGTATGTGTAGTTCAGTGATAGACCGAGAATATATATATATATCTATATAATTTTGTTATAGTATTATATTTATAAATGAAACCTTGTCATATATATGAACACACACACACACACACACACACACGCACACACACACACACACACACACACACACACACACACAATCGTACAGACTTCGAGTTATATATCCTACTGTCATTGTTAACGATATATAACATATAAATGTTATATAACTGAATTACCTTTTTATTTGATAGTTGAATGGGAAACAAATACTTCCTCCCAAACAAATATCAATTTTGTATCGTACCTTGATTGTGATACTGCCCATCTACTGTACCACTGAGCTCGATTGTATGACAATACTATTGTTTATCTTACTATATTGTTTATCATACTATTGCTGCGATCAATAGTTCTATTTTACTAATCTTCGAACCATTCTTATATAAATATTATTTATTTTTACCTTTATGCAAGGTGATCCTGATTAAATGTTATGATATATCGACGCCTCAGCGTATTACGTTTATTTGACATTTATACTTTTTGCAATAATAATCGGGATGACAGATATTCAGTTTAGTGGTGTTAACACTGGCAGGTGCATATAGGTATGTGTGTAAACTCTGAATACGTGTATGCTAGACAGATAGGTAGATAGAGAGACAGGCGGACATACGTACATATAGACAGACCGACAGACAGACGAGAGGAAACATCCCCCGCAAACCTATAGTAGATGTTTATAGTATTATATTTCTGGTGATTCCATAGTCCAATGCTAGATGCGGACATTGGAGAAGAACTGGTTAGTACCGTACTACCTACTCCCAGCTGGCACTCAGCCCTCATCAACCACTCACCCCCACCCCTCACTCACCCACTCACCCACCTCACCCACCAAACAAATACTACCTCCCAAACAAATATGTATCTCAGAGCCGTGAAGCGATCCGATATTTGCGGTAAATACCACCGAGGTCGAGGCTGGCGGACAAAAGGAGACCGAACCTCTCTGTGTCTGTCTGTATGTATATAAAGTCGACACACCCTCGTCTCGGCTAAATGTAACAGTTTCCGAGGCGTTTATTATACATAAACAAAGACCTCCCGGGGACCACTTGTAAAAATAACCGCTCCCCGAGTCCGGTTAGTTACTTGTTTATATCAGTTATATTTTGTTAAGTGGCCGGAGATGGGCCGCAGTGAGGCGCTGAGGGTGAAATGATCTACCACCCCCCCTCCCTCCGCGATCGCACTCCCCAGGGACGTGGATCACACGCTATCTGTCCGGAGCGATCTGGATCCGTCATTCGGAATGTTCCGTGTTCGGTAACAGGTTACAAGTGTCTTACACATGTCGTGCGGCCGGTGGGCTGGCGGTGTCTGTTGGTAATTGGTTTAATGGAGACAAAATGGAGAGAGCGGGGTGATGTTAGGCAGAGATAGACAGATGGATAGATAGATAGATAGATAAATAGATAAATAGATAGCTAGATAGATAGATAGATAGATAGATAGATAGATAGATAGATAGATAGATAGATAGATAGAGAAGGGGGGATATATTGAGACAGACAGACATACATATATTGACACACACACACACACACACACACACACACACACACACACACACACACACACACACACACACACACACACACACACACACACACACGAGAGAGAGAGAGAGAGAGAGAGAGAGTTGTGACAAAAGATTGATGAAAATAGAGTTATAACAAAACGAGTGAATTTGTTATAAAATTAGCAAAATTGCCGCCTAGAAGCCATTGGTAAGAGATCAAATATATACTAAGAGTAATGAGTTATTTATATGTGATTGAAATATTTAAACGACATTAAAAGGGAAAAAAGTTAAATGTAATAACAGTTTTAAAACAAATCATTTTCTTCAGGTATACAACACCTAGTGCCATAAATTCAAAAGACCAGATGTCCAGTAACAACTTTAATTAATAATATTACTTGAAGGACGTTAAAAATCGACTCCCTGAACATCATAGAATAAGATTTGATGTTGTGAGTGAGAAAGAGTATGACTTAAATTTAGAGCACATTCGAAAAACAATTATTTTAAACTACTTTAATGGACTAAGCGGCATTTTTTCTACATTTTATTCATAGGACACACAGTTATATATAGCTGTAATAAAAAGATAATAATAATCTATCTCACATCATTGGAAGAAAAATAATTTCCTGATTAACCTATTATTGCAAAAGCACCTGCCTTTAGATTTCATATCTACTTCGTGATGAGATTTATTATTAATTATATATCAAAGATACTTATAAGTACAACACATTCCTCAACAACTACTTTACTGGGCTACGTTTCTGGATAATGAACACATTCCTGAGTATTAAACAACACGAGCTGAGATTCTACACAATTTTAAAATAATATCATTATTTTTTACAAAATTTAGTGCACAGGTGTAATAATTTCTGAAGATCTTTGGTGGTGAATGGTGCAAACATCACCAGATCATCAGCGGTTAATAAGATAAGCGGCAAAACAACAACAACAACAACAACAACAAGACTTTGCTCTAGTTTGGCCATGGCCAATTCATACTGACTGTTTTAACGTCTATGCGTTTCTCTTCCGATTAGTATTAGCATTTTTCATTATTTAGCAACGAGAAAAGAATATTTTATAGTAAAATCCCGCCAGATTTATGAGTATTAACCCGATATCATTGAAATATAACTTGGAAGAAGAAGCTGAAGAAAAAGACCTAAATCTGTGTATATAACGGGAAGTGATGTAATGGAGCATAACTATTAAATATAACAGAAAAGCATCAAGTCGAACAATATATATGTTATACAGTTAATCTGTATATTACCTGAAATAAATCGTATTATACCTTAATATTTCAGGTAATATACATATAACCTGATTATACAGATTAACTGTAACACACACACACACACACACACCACACACACACACACACACACACACACACACACACACAACACACACACACACACACACACACACACACACACACACACACACATATATATTATTTAGTAAACGGTGAGTGAAGTTTCCGTAGTAAAATTATGTTTTGTGGTCACGGTTCTTAATTCCTTATGTCTTAATTGTCTCCGAAAGATGTTTTTATAATCGGTTTCATAAATCAAAATTAAAATTATCTTTTACTGATAATAACAGTATGATATTTGTTATTTCTATACATTGTGGCCGCGACGGTCACGTGGCTCCGATAATGCTTGTGGTCGTAGGTTAGAAACCCGGTTTGACTCGTCCGCGTTAAACATCATCTCCATTCCCCGGAAAACGATGTACTTCTGTATAAATGGAAGATAGGATGTACAATAACAATTTTAATCAGTCTGATTGGTGTAAATTATCTATGAAATCCCCCCCCCAACCATTAACACCCCCCCCCCGGTTTATTATAGGTATATATGTTACAGTTAATATGTATAATCAAGTAATATGTATAGTACCTGAATATTCAGGTATTACTAACTATTGCTAACTGAGATTTAATACAGATTACTTCAAAATTTCAGGTAATATACATATTACCTGATTATACAGATTAACTGTAATATATATATATATATATATATATATATATATATATATATATATATATATATATAAAATACCCCTCCCCTGTCCTAGAGGATAATACTGAGTGTTCTGGTAATCAGTTATAATTTGTGTGTTATCTTGTCATTTCTCGGCTCATCCTGTTCTTCTTAATGCTGGAACGTTTAGTTGCCATGACAACGGGTAATAGCTATCTAGTGGAGCCTTTTACGTGCTTTAGTCTCGCGATATTTTTTTATATCACGAGTCGCTCTTAAAATGAGAAACAACGTCAGGATCGTGGCACATAATCGTCACAATGGTATTGTCTGGATCACGTCGCTTAGAGTTGGTGTGTGTGTGTGTGTGTGTGTGTGTGTGTAAAACTGTGCCTGTGTGCGTGTCTGTTTATATTTCTGTCGGTGTGTCTATTTGTGTATATATCTATCTGTTTATGCATATATATTTATGGATCAGTCAGTGAGTCAGTTATTGAGTGAGTGAGTAAGTCAGTCAGTCAGTCAGTTCGCGTATTTGGGAGAAAATGCTGAGTGGTTCGCGAGAAATAAAATTCGGGTAGAAGAAGCTTATGCCAATGATTCCAGATGAGACAGTCGCCAAAATGTTATTTTAAATTTGTTGTCAACTCGGTGGTGGCCTAATTACCACGATGACCTTAAACGACTTCTCTTCCTATTTTCTTCCTATTCTATCATCAACCGGAGACCAAATCCGGATATAAATATGTTAAATAGTTGATAAAAAATTCTACTTTCGAAAACGAGCTTCAGTAAAACAAAAGATATATAAATAGATGTTAGCGTTTTATTAATGCCGATGGCAGATTTTTTCTTCTTCGGGAGATTAAAAAATGCAAGTCCTACATCCCGATGACATTCTGCTAACACCTCCCCCCCGAATGTTAGTCATCCATCCCGGTGACATTTCCAGGATGACGATGATTGTGAAGATGGAATCTACAAGATCAATGTCTCTTCTGATGTCGTTTTCTCTAATGACGATTGTCATCGAAAATCACTTTGTTAAATCGACGTCGCTTCACGTCGACGTGTCTGACGCTTTGATCACTCACCGACGGTCGACGTTGGCCAGCTTTTAACTCGGTCTCCTCGAAAGTCAACGAGGGGATGGGGAGACTTCTATAGGGGGGTTGCGGGGTTGACATGGAGATAGATGAAGATGGAGAGGGTTGGAGGGTGGAGGGAGGTTGTTTCTCGCCCCATTGGGTACAGCAGTAATAAACGTAAGGTATTCTCGAGATTTGTTCTTTTTAGGTTTTTCCAGCTCGCTCCGTCAGGTGAACTAGGCCGATCTTCTTGAGCACGTCGCACAACGCCGCCCCCCCCCTCACCATACGTTCTATCACTCCGCGGGTTATTTGATGGTTCGGCTTCAAGGGGGAGGGGAATCCAGGCGATAATTATAAGCCGATAATGTCTCCATAATAACAACGTTTACGTGACGTCGTTCTCGGTCGCCCGGATGACGAGTGCGGCCGACGTCCGACGTCAAATTTATTAGGATTATGACGTCGACGACGTCGTAAACGTCGACAACGCACACCACTGACCTCGAGTCCCATATCTATCGCATATTTTCCTCCGAACACGAGCCCCCCCGCGGCCATTCGTCTTTCTTTTACGACGACGAGTGTTAGTCGGCCGTCACCAGATGGAGCCACCGGCGTCAAGTCGCCGGCGTTGACTGCCATAATGCCGAAAAGGAAGAAGAAAGCCGACGCGGGGCGACTGATACTCGTACCCCAAAACGTGAGCGGTCATCGCCACCGGAGCTTTGTCACCCGAAAACGATTTTCGCACCCGACGCGGAGCAGCAGCCACCCAAGTGTGGGTGGCTTTGTCTTACTCGGTGGCCTCGTGTAGGCGTCGCAGCCGCCACCCACCCAGTCTACGGGCACCAAGCCGTCAACACCCCAATATGAAATCAGCATCATCGTGAGAATTCTTTGTGCCCGATTAAAAATCTCAGCTTATTATATTTAATTTTTCCGCTAATTTTTTCCACTCGAAACCAAGGCTTTCTAGCGCGAGACGTATAGACGACCGACCGTGTGTTGCTCGGAAGATTTTCTAAACGCGCGAAGAACTTTTACCATATTCTGTATTGAAGGCGGGCATCTCCTCATCCGAAAAGAAACGCGCTGCTGCTAATTTTTACAGCGAGATCGCGAGCTTACGGTGCGAGATAGATAGATAGATAGATAGATAGATAGATAGATAGATAGATAGATAGATAGATAGAGAGAGAGAGAGAGAGAGAGAGAGAGAGAGAGAGAGAGAAAAAAAAAACCGATTCACTAAACAGGGCTCGTAGCTGAGAACACCTGACATTTCTAAAGAATTCATTACATCGAACGATAATAGGCGAGGTAACAATGAGGCGATATGAATATTAAAGCGCCCTCTGTCGTGGAGCCGCTCGTCGGAGAATTCTTCCGACTCGAATACCTTCAAAGGACGACGACACTCGTCGACGTCGGGACGACGTCATAGACCGTCGACGTCAGCTATTGGATGTTTTTAGCGTCGTGGTTCTGGGGTTATCGGGAGAAATTAGCGGGGACCGTCCTCCAGCTCCCCGTCCACCGGGGGCAGCTAACGTAAGGGGTCAGGGTGATTTTTCATTTCTCGTCAGCGTCGGGTTTTTTCAAGATGGGCTGGGGGTGAGAGGGCGCCGGTGAGCGACTTCACCCCGACGCGGCGCGAGGTGATGAAAAGACGTGAAATAAAATGATTTTATTTGGAGTAGACGAATCAAAGGAGAAGCCTCTTGAACATATCAACTTTTATTGTTAGATTTATGTCGCTAGAGGGCAGAGGTCGATACAGGAAGGTAAACATTGGTTGACTTTCGGCCGCGTTGGACCAGGTGTGTGTGCGTGCTAGCGTGCTTGCTTGCTTGCCAGCTAGCGAGCCTGTGTGTGTGTGTGTGTACATATGTATGCGTGCGTGCGTGTGTGTGTCTGTGCGTGCGTGCGTGCGTGCGTGCGCGCGCGCGGGCGACCCCCTGGTGTGTATAACGTTGCTTGTGGCGCCCTCACTTAGTACAATCGCCTGGCCACTCTACAAAGGACATAATGCGATTCTTTTCGCAAATTTAGCGATGCCACATCGAGAAATAACGGCTGGCTGTCGGTATTAATCAAAATAAGAGTTGAAAAATGGCATTTTGATTACAAATGCCGCAATCAGGGGATGGAGATAGCGCGCAAACGCACGGAGCCGCAGACGGAAGGGTGGATGGATGGATGGCCTTTTTCGTTTTGATACGTTGTCGGTGATGTGGTGTTGACATTAAGACAAGTCATTGACAGATCTACATATTAGTTGTTAGGTTAGCTACAGCTAGAGGCGCCCATATCTACGTATCTCGCTTGGCTTATTGTTGTCATGATGCGTTCTCTCAGCGACTTTCAAGTGCCCAGGTGCGTCGATGTAACTAAAATACACCTGTGTGACTGTGTGTATGTGTGTTTGAATGAGAAAAGGAATGCACCAGGTGTTCTAATACTCTCTCTCTCTCTCTCTCTCTCTCTCTCTCTCTCTCTCTCTCTCTATATATATATATATATATATATATATATATAATTGTATTATGTATATTTATGCTAGAGAGAAGAGAGAGAGAGAGAGAGAGAGATGGCGGGTACGAACGAGTGATATTTTAATCGTGACGTATTTTTTTACTGGTCTACCAGGTTTTAGTGGTAATTGTTCACGATTTAATAACATCAAAAATAGACATAGTGTTTTATTCCAAAAGGGATTTTTTGATGGACGGATTTGTACCACCCACCCGGGTTTAAAAAAAGCAGCCCCTGCTTTGACGCGCCGTGACTGGATATGCCGACCTAATTACTTGTCCGATAGCTGGCCTTTGATTGGTTGATGCCAGAACCGTTTAATTTCCGCTTCCGAATCGGAGGTGAGCGATATTAGGGGCGGGATGCGATTCCAGGAGAGTCACGTGGTTCTCGGAGGAGGCGGTGGCCTCTCTTCGGCGGCGCAAAGGGCGCATTAATTAACGCCGGACGAAGATGTTCCATCACTAAGTCAGGAGCTCTAAGCTCTCTGACTGACGTCTTGGAACCATTGTGTCATCGGCGGGATCGGGAGGGGGGGGGTATGGGGTCTTCGAGAATACACACACACAGACACACACACACACACATTCGGGACCATTGTCGGCTCACGTTCTGCCAACACTCAAGCTCTGGCTATCATAGCACGTCGACTGGACCTCGGGTGAGCCGCTGACATCTGACACTGGGTAAATTGTCGACGTCGACAGAATGCCAGGCCGCGGCATCGGCGCCGACGAGCCACGAGCGGGCCGGAGTCGGGGGCCGCTCTTAATATTATCTAAGGCCATCGCGCTGCGCTTCACACCATCTTAAGTTCACCTCTGATCGCCAGTAGAAGAAGGTATGCCGATTGGATTCGGCCTGAAATCGATAGCCCTATACCGATCCGAATAACTTCCCCGTGATTCTCTCTCTCTCTCTCTCTCTCTCTCTCTGTGTGTGTGTCGCTGTCTCTCTCTCCTCTCTGTCAGGTGGTAATCGTAAATAAATATACCGGAGCTGGACGTCCCCCCCCTGCGTACTGTTACGTTTATTCATTTGAGCATCGTTGACTTTCCAATGATTGTGTGTGTGTGTTTTGGGTCTATAATCCGGGCCAGTGCCAGAACGAACCGCGTCGCGAAAAGGTGCCGATTCCCGTAGGCGGCGTCTTTTGATCTCTTTGATTGGCCGCAAATTATACCATCTCTCTCTCTCTCTCTCTCTCTCTCTGTGTGTCTGTGTGTGTGTTTGCATGTGCGTGTGTGGGTATGTATGTATTTATGTGTGTGTGTGTGTGTGTGTGTGTGTGAGAGAGAGAGAGAGAGACCACACCTCTCTCTCTGTCTCTCACTCTGTGCCGAGGCTCCAAATGTTGGAAATTTTCTTCCTGTCAGACGGAGACTTTCTACGTCGTGGCTATTGACGAAGGCGATTGTCAACGGAAGGTGAAAGGCCTCACCTGATGCGGCTTGCCGGCTGTCAGCGACTGACACGAGTCGGGATGTCATACGGTGACATTGTAATAAAACGATGTTTACCTCTGTCATAGCGGGGACACGGTGTGATGGGATGGAATCGTAACAATAGTGTGGTTGCCATCTTAAAGACAGCCGCTCACCTGTGGCGTGTATTTCATGTTAAGTTTTTATTGTTTAAAAAAAGTTTAAAGAAACAGCTTCGTCATCTGTTTAGCTAATTAAGATTTTGTAGATAATCAAATCAAGCGGATCGTTATTATACTG
>JAODUP010000134.1:625000-627500 GCA_025642065.1 Paralvinella palmiformis
CCGAACAAAGTCCACCTTCCCGCGGTCGACAATGGCCAAACAATGGCCGGTATATGCCAGTGGTTAAAAGTTATATACACACGCACAGCGAGCTATATATGCACGATTACAGGAGGGTGAAGTTGGCGGTTGAGGAGTTTTTCTTTCTCTCTCGTTCTCTCTTTCTCTTCTCCTCAACGCAGCAAGAATAGCTATTGATGGAAATAAAGGCTATTGTAGCGCTCTATGCGCCTCGTTGTGTTATTATTATTGGCACGAGTTTGTTGCTGTGTGGTCTAGCCATGCGATTGGATGGGAACAAGACGGCCAACGACGTCGGATCACGAACTTGGCATGAGAGGCCCGTTCTTGATCCGGAGGACGCCTGCCGATCCCGTGTCCCGAGGATGTCCCGTGTATGTTAGGCGGGTGAAGGGATTCGATCATCCCACCGCGAAGACCAACTGCGCAGCCAGAATTTTCTTCCGTAGCCTCGCTTTTGAATAACTGGCACCATCGAAAGCTGAAGGACAATCTCTGGTGAACTCTATACCAAAACGGGTCATATGACCGAGTAGCGACTTTCTAGGGAAGAAAACATCCCGCAGAGACGGCTAATACGGGGGTTTGAATCCGAAACTGGGGGTTTGCAGAGTACCCGAAACGATTTCGGACAGAACGGATTTCACATAATCGGCCCATCTTTGTCGTTGGTATCCGGTAGTTTTTGATGACGTAATCGGACCGGAGTTCGCCTCTCGTCGCCGCCATTAATGTGATCGCCGGCGATCGGGCCGGAAGTGGCGATGGATGGCGTTCCGTGTTCACGTGACCGAGCATGTGCTCATCGGCGGCGCTGTCCTAATGGACTTCCGGGTCTTACGTCGGTGGTAGAAACTTCACCGAAGAGGCGGCTTCGACGAGACGCATGGCCAGCCTCATCGCGCCTCCCAACAGAGTCAATACGGCCGACGAAAAAAGAGCGGATTTAAGGTGGAGTCGTGAGGAAACGTTCTCCTATAAAGTCCTCATCCGCCATCGCCTCGTCTCGTCTACCGATACCCCGCACCTCCTCCCACCCCCTCAGCCCGGCTCCGCTCCCAAGTCCTCGCTCTCGTCGTACCGAATACACATAATTATGTCGAAGTCGTTTGGTTCGACTATAAAATTTGATCGCTTCAAGTTTACTTCACAAATAGGACGACGGACAGACGGAGCATGTCAATAAAACTAATTAGAGAACAAAATAGAAACATCTGGATGGGAGGAGATATTTGAAGATGGCAAAGGGAAAATTACGATAATCAAGAGGATGTTACGTCTCCAGTAGATAATATTACGTCACATGATTTCGGCCATCTTGCTCGTGTGACAAATGAGGCTCCGCATCCTCGTAAAAGTGTACGGATGAATAGATGCTTAAATAGATAGTGAAATAGATAGTAAAATAGATAGTAAACTAGATAGTGAAATAGATAGTGGAATGATTTTATTTGTTCAACGATTATCTTAAACAAGACGTACTATCATTCAGTTGTTGTTAGTGATTACTGACAGGTGACACATGACACATGACGCATGTTAGAATAATTTGCTATTTCATTTCCGACCAAAAATCTATTTTAACTTGTCGTTCTACGAAGGTTGAGGAAACGCAACAGCAACAGTAGCAACTGTAGTAACAATAGCACCAGTAACAACAACAACAACAACAACAACAACAACAATTAGCAACTACATGTATTACTATTTACTACTACTACTACTATTACTACTACTACTACTATTACTGATACTACTCCTACTACTACGATATGTCTAAGCCAACAATATTTACATTAGCTCAGCTGGTAGTGTTTGGTGATATTTATTCGATGATTCTAGAGTCGAAGTCCCGTTTCCAATCCCCGATAAGTTCCCACTATTTTTGCACACCTCAGCTCACTGAGCTCCAAATGAGAACGTAAAAATAACCATAACATGAAACCACCACCACCAACAATAATCACAACCAAAAAACAACAACACAACAACAACAACAATCCCCACCACCACCACCACAACAACAACAACAACGACACCAACAACTTTGATTGATCATGACGATTACGATTTATTCTTACCGAAGATATTTCTTGTTTTTGTTTGGGTTTTTCCAATTTTGTTATCGACGTCGTAATCTTCGTATTTTTGTTGTTGTCGTTGTTGTTGTTGTCGTCATTGTTGATGTTGTTGATGTTGTTGTTGTTATTAATGATGTTGTCATGGTTATCGGTGTGGTTGTTGTCACCGTTGTTGTCATTATCGTCATTGTGGATGTTGTTATTTTTATTGATGTTGTTGTCGTTGTCGTAATTATTTCTGTTGTTGTCATTATTGTCGTTCAAGTTGATGTTGTTGTTATTGTTGTTGTTATTGTTATTGTTGTTTTCGTCGCCATCTTCATTTTACAGTTGGCATTTATATTTTAAAGTAATATTTACAAACACAACCACGTGACCAGTCAGTTAATTACATCTAG
>JAODUP010000134.1:632500-645000 GCA_025642065.1 Paralvinella palmiformis
GGATCGTGTCCCTATCGACAACTACTTCCCAGTTATCCAGAACGGAGGTGATGGTAGTAGTGGCGGGGACTGGGTAGAAGATTTCCCGAGTACCCCCGTCCCCTCCCGTCCGACCACGAACTGCTTTGAACAAGAACCGTCTTTAAAGAAATCCATGTCCCGCCAGCGGCCCGCCGTCGAGGGCATCGAGGCAAAACTGTTCGCCGCCAGAAGATGTCGAGAGTCGGTCGATAGCGAGACGAACTGTAGTTCGGCAGCGGGTTGTCGGGCGGGCGGTCGGACGGTCGGGCGAACGAACGGCACTCATTTACATGAAAATCCTTTATTCGTGTTACCGCCGCCGAGCGAAATACCATTAGCATTATTGACGGCACGTGAAAAGTAATACTCGACCAATTTGCATGCTGACTATTGGTTGTCGGGAGGCGCGGCCGGCCGCGCGCGCGCGATGGCTGTAGAACAGCCTACAGCGCCGCTCCTCGAGCTGTGTCGAAACAGAGATCATACCCGGCCCTGGCTGGCCAGCTCCGTTACACACGTCACAACAGGACACCGACACGAGAGTATATTAAATACGCTTGTAACAAACTCGAAAACTGAAGAGAAAAAACTCGCGCCATCGTACGAGACATCGCATTTATAATCGACATTTTGGAGCGCGAGCCAGCTCTGGCGGCGGCAACCGAACACCACTCTGTCAACGGCAACGTTTAACAATAGCTTTACATTATCAAACAATATGAAGTCGATTTGATACCAGCCGACGTATGGGCGCATATACGTACTAGCCCGTATCTGGCCGGACGTATATGCTATATATACGCGCAACTGGCGTTCGACGTATTGAAGCCTTTGTTCATATTCGACCCGAAAACTAATACTCACCCGGGGCCGGCATTGGCTAATGATTTTCGCTTTTTATTCGCTAGGTGGAGCTGACTGGTAATAGTATTTATGAATACATTCATCCGGCCGATCACGACGAGATGACCGCTCTCTTGACTGTCCACCAGCCCTACCATACTGCTATGTTCCCCGGAAGAGGTAAAAGAGTCAAATCACGGTTAACCGATTTTCATACATTTAAATGTCTTGACCCTTATACTATTATTCCACCTTGAAACATTCAGAGTGAGTGAGTGAGTGAGTGAATGACTTATTGAATCACTCACTCACTCACTCACTCACTCACTCACTCACTCACTCACTCACTCACTCACTCACTCACTCACTCACTCACTCACTCACTCACTCACTCACCGATCCTGTATTATTCACAGATTATGAGATAGAGAGATCATTCTTTCTGAGGATGAAATGTGTTCTTGCCAAAAGAAATGCTGGTCTGACTGCTGGGGGATATAAGGTAAATATATCAATTATCACCTGTAAATATCTATCTGAGATGATGAGTCATCGATAGAGCGTCAGTTTTGTTTCAATAGTTCGAACGTGATCTAAATAGTTGGATTCTTGTGGCATTTAATATCAATAATTCTGTCACGTGATTATCTGTCACGTGATTAGCAGCTAGATGATGACGACAACAATAAGAATAACAACAATTGCAACGATAATAACAATAGTACGTGGCATTAAGGACTGAAATAGTTGATAAATAGACGAAATATGTGTGAAGTTTGAGCGATTCTCATTTCGTTATATAATATCCCGATAGACAACCGGAACCCAGCAATCGCGTATAGGGATTACCGTAAAACACCATTACGTCATATGTCCTGATGCTGCGAAAACAATTAAACTAATGATTCGTTTGAATAAATTCTTTAAAGGGCTTTCCCCAAAATCGTCGTTAATTTTGCATCTAGGGCTCTGGCCATATAAATTTGTTTTTATATCAACAAGGCATTTATCCACATATAATTGGGGGTGGGGGTGGTGGGAGTTACACGGCATTTATCCATATATAGTTTTGGGGGGATATCTGCAAGACATTTATACATATATAATGGGGGGGGGATTGACAAGTCATTTATCAATATATAGTTTTGGGGGATATTAACAAGGCATTTATCCATATATATAATCCTGGGGTGGATATCAACAAGGCATTTATCCATATATATATATATATATATATATATATATATATATATATATATATATATTATAATTTTTTGGGGGGAATTTCAACAAGGCGTTTAGTTGTTTATTATAGTGGGCGTACTGTACGTATCTCGACGTATGCAGTTCGTTTCCGAAGTTCATTTCATTTGCCATTAATAACGATTTTTATATTCCAGGTTATACACTGTAGTGGCTATCTGAGGATAAAACAGTACACCATGGATATGGCTCCGTTTGATGGATGCTTCCAGAATGTTGGACTCGTGGCCGTCGGTCATTCGTTACCTAGTAGCGCCATCACCGAAATTAAACTCTACGGTAACATGTTTATGTTCCGAGCTAGTCTAGACATGAAGCTTATCTTCTTAGACGCCAGGTGAGAATATAGGAGTGGAAATGAACGCATCCGCACACATACACATACACACACGCGCGCGCACACACAGAGAGAAGATGTTTCGTCTAGATTTTGGCCAAATTCGGGAGCCCACAACCAAGAGGACTGAGGTTATCCTCTAGATTAGGAAAATCAATGGTTTAAAAATCTAAAAAAAGCTAAATACAACAAGGTGATAGACACCTGATGGATTTTGAAAAGCTAACATTATCATATTATATAGTATCACTTACGCCTCCCCCCCGTAAAACATCTGTTTGTATACCTGTACGTGTTACTAGGGCCATAAAGGTATTTTGTTCTATAAGACATCGCCAGTTACGTCAGCAATAATATTATTAGATGATATTATGATAAGAACACGCGAACTCTTGATAACTGATCACAAGTGACATAAATGTGATGTTTATAGTGCCTTTCATCCAGTCATTCAGTACAATATCCTGTTATTACTGTTAATTCACCTGTGTACAAATAAATAATTGATATTATTTTATACCCTTTATGTACATGTACAAGTAACTATTGAATCCTGGCCATGATCAATTTTCTATAGTTATTTTTACACACAGGTGTATTTATATTGTGTGATGTTCTACGTGAATAATAAATTGAAAGCCGTCGAAGATCAGTGCGTGTGCGTGTGCCTGTGTGTGTGTGTGTGTGCGCGCGCGCGCATGTGTGTTTCTTCGTGCGGGATAGGCTCTAGTCTCTAGTTTCGAACATTTTCTGGGTATGTGAAACCCTTAATTAATCGTATATAAACTAATGATAAATCTGTTCGGTTCACTCCAACATTATAAGTATTTAGTGATATGGGTATTCTATAGTTGATCCTAGCAATATTTAATTAGTAATATACCTTGATTTGTCTTGTTTTTTTCAGAGTAGCACATCTGACAGGCTATGAACCTCAAGACCTTATAGAGAAGACCATTTATCATTATATACACGCCTGTGATATATTACACATGAGATATGCTCATCATACATGTAAGGACAATATTATACATGCATACATACCCGAATACACGAATATATACATACATTCATACTTACATGCCTGTAGATACCTACACACACACACACACACACACACACACACACACACACACACACACAACACACACACACACACACACACACACACACACACACACACACACACACACACATATATATGTGTGTGTGTACGTACGTATATAGAAAATCCTCTCCCTTATCTATCATCTTCCTCACACACACTCACGCGTACGCACACACAACGCATATACGCACAGATACACAATATAATGTGTACATATGCTATGCCTAGAATCCTGTATATTAACAGTGAAAATAATTCAGCGATTAAGTGCTATTATTCCGAGATAAAATGAAAACCAAGCAAACAGCTTTATTTAAAAACAAAATTTGTTTCACGGTAATGCTTCTGTGGATGAGATCTAAACAAACAGACTTAAATACCATTGAGGAATATTTATCAATCCCAGAATCCACAGTTTTAGCAGTGGATGTCTTCGCGTCAGTTCGATATATATGTGTATTATTATGATTTTAGTCGAGTCGCATTCGACTATTGTACACTTTTAATACATTAACATCGGTTTAACACGACTTCCGATGTTTGACATTTTTTTGGGCGACCGACGCCCATATTTGACACCGATAGGCGCCTGAGTGTCACGTGACTCGGGATAATTTCCTATTTGCTGTTGACATTCGCCGGTTTTTATGACGAGTTTTAATTGGCTGAGAGCCGGCCATCTCTTGGTACAGCATCCCGGGCGTCACTATTTACTGTACAAATAGAGAAAGTGAACTTTAACAATGAGTCACAGTCCGCCGGCAATATACGGCGCACCGGTGATATTATGCCGAATATTGTCATATTGCTGAAATGTCGAGAAAATAGTGTTATCATACAACACAGCTTCAGGAAATATTCTTTATTTTAAAACAATTGATGGTATACAGCTCTTCAACCCGCCCCCCTCTCTGTGTGTGTATGTGTGTGTGTGTGTGTTTATGTGTAATGTTACATGGCTTGTTTCTCGATGGGTTAATGGGTTTTGAAGCGTTCTGGTATAAATATGATATTAACAATAGCATCCGTTGTTATGTTTCAGTGTTGTTAAAGGGCCAAGTAACCACGAAATATTATCGCTTCCTGGCCAAAGATGGCGGCTGGGTCTGGATGCAGAGTTACGCCACAATCGTCCACAATAGTAGGTCGTCAAGACCTCACTGTATAGTCAGCGTCAACTATGTTCTGAGGTTCGTCTCTCTTTCTCTGTTTGTGTGTGTGTGCGCGCGCATTACTCTCTCTCTCTCTCTCCCCCCCTCTCTATATATATATCTGTGTGTGTGTTTGTGTTTATTGATATCATCCTCCGCATTTACATCACCATCTATGATCATAATAGTAATAATCGGGGACTCTTATCATGTCCATTATATTAACTGTCTTGATCTTCCACCCTCCTTCTAGCGGCGTCGAATGCAAAGATCTCCAGATCCAGCTCGAGCAGACCATGTCCAAGGAGGAAACACCGTTCACTTCGGTACAGGAGCGTCGTACGTCGGCTAAGTCGAAATCCAAGTCCAAGTCCCGCAGATCTCCCTACCCGCACATCACGCACACACACGCGGGAGACTTTAATAGTACAACGTCGGCCGGCTCCGGGACTCCGGAGTACACGGCTGGGGATAGGCAGGGTTACACCGACTACGGCAGTCAGGACATGATGCAGCTGTCAGCAGGCGGTTACACGCCCGGTCTGGTCTATAACAGTTCGGCGGATAACGTGGACAGCCGGTACAGCGCCCTCTGTGCGTCGGCCTACGGGACAGCCGGTTTCTATGGCGACGGCGCCATGGGTATGTATCCGTACGCCGCTCATCGGTACTTCGACGAGTCACGGAGCGCGTACTGCGACGAGAAGTACTACTCGCCGCGCGATCCCGGATCACTGTATACCGGATACATGGCGTCCGCTTCCGGTCACGTGGCTCTGGCCGCTCCGGAATCGGCCCGGATCGTGCCGAGTCCCGATTCTCGGGAATCGTCCTCCTGTCGGCACTCGGATTCGGCACAGAGCTTCGGCTATGACAATTCGTGTTTACAATCCGGATCCGGACAACAACAACAGCAGCAGCAGCAAGGATCCCGAAGCTCGAGTCGAGAGAACTACCCGGTCTCGTTGCATCCCACGCCATCAGCGAATCATCAGCATCAGCAACATCATCAACATCCACAGCAGCATCATTCATCAGCCTATCCGAACACTTACACCAATTCTCGTTCTGACGTCATTACGTCCTGTAGTGTAAATAGTGCCGACGCCGGCTCGGACCAATCGCATCAGGCGAAAAAGAAGGCGCCACCTAACGGCATCAGACACGACCACGTCGCCCAGGGTAAGGATGAGCGCGCAAAGTGCCATCTGACGGAAGAGAAAACGTCGAAAGCGGCAGTCGTCACCGAAACGGCTCCAACCAAAGATCAGAACTCACAGCAATCGGTGATCATGCGCCGGCAGCACGCTTCGACTGAGCCGAACGACGTAGGCGGCGGCTGTCGCGCCGTTCCGGAGACGATCCTGAAGAGTCACGGATCACCGGCCGTCAGTGGATCTCCGCCGGCAATGGGGCGCGCCGGAGCCGTCCTCGGTGACGTCCCGTCCAATCTGTACGGATCGACCCAGTGTACGTACGACTTCTACGGCAAGAACGCCACCTATGGGACGACGAACCTGCAAAACTCGCAGCGAGGCTATCCCGTCATGCCTCAGGCCGGATATACCAGCGTTATCGTAGATGCCCAGCAATATCACGTGACCAATGGATATGTACATTAGGAGAGGAGGGTGGTGGCATGTTTCCGGAAGTAAACTTTGTCTCCCGATAACAGGACGCTACGACAATCGACGGATCGCCGTTGATGTTATTGGCGAATGAGGGTTGCGGTAGGAGTGTGCGTGCGTGCGTGCGTGCATGTGTGCGTGCGTGTATGAGTGTCGGGGAAGTATTCCGGGAGGGGGTGAACTGTCTCGTACAGTCGAAAGACAGTCATACAGTCAGTCATGACATCGTCTCCGCTGTTCGTACTGCCACACGCCGAGTCATCGTTTAGTAATTGGACGCCGCCAACCGGGGTGCGGCCGCTAGGAGGCGTCCTGGCATCTCGTGCACCTGTTGTTGTTATTGTGTCGACTTAGTCGCTGTATATGAAATGCCTATTAGCGTGCGTCTTTGTGTGTGTTTTAGTGGGTTTATGTGTACGTGCGTGTGCGTGTGCGCGTATGTAAAACATTTGACTTGTCTAAAAGACAGCTTAATATGAGCATAATATTTATCAACCTTTTAATTTATGTTATTTAAAGTTATTTAAAGTAAATTAATTTTCAATTGATAGGAGAATCTTCTATCTGAATATAGCCTGTTTTAAATATTATGACCAGGAACCATTAAGTTTTATACGTATACTTATCTGTATTTATAAAGTTTTAGTAGATGCGTTTTTTATACTTTCTTTCGACAAGTTAATAAGCTTTAAATTATCATGAACGTTTTTTTGCACTTATAACAAAATCTACTTCTATTAAAATACCTAATGAGCGAAAAAGCTGACAGACGTAGCCACTTCTGTGTATTTCATAAATATTGATATACATATAATTAT
This sequence comes from Paralvinella palmiformis, assembly GCA_025642065.1. NCBI lineage: Eukaryota > Metazoa > Annelida > Polychaeta > Terebellida > Alvinellidae > Paralvinella > Paralvinella palmiformis. Next base: position 639,670 of record JAODUP010000134.1, read on the forward strand.
AATATGGATTTACGTACAAACAACTATATATGCGTACATTAAATTTTATGTATGTATGTACACCTTCACACACACACACACACACACACACACACACACACACACACACACACACACACACACACACGCACGCACGCACACACAGAGCGAACAAATGAAGCACACTTAATTAAATACCAGAGAGTTCCCAAAACAAGGTTGTCTGTATTCGCATTATTATGTTCAAAAGGTATATTTTTTCGCTTTTATTACAAAAATAACTAAATCTTATTTGCACTTGTGTGTTTAATTTTAATGCATTGAACATGGCTTTCTTTTTAATTTGTTTTGGTGCTGCCACCTGGTGAACAATATTAATGTTCCTTCGTGCATAATTATGTGCTGCCACCTCGTGAGCTAATTGGAAACAACGTGACAATTATTGTGAACGACGAAAAAGTTGCCTGTAAGAAAAAATATTTTTGATCAAAATTAGTACGCACGCAAGCTAACAAATACTACCAGTGACACACACACACACACACACACATACACACACACAGTCTGATTTTTAGCAGACTTCTATATTAGATAATTCAGTGGTATCTGCCCGTGTTTATGAATGTGGATGATTGTATTGGTGTTGCTACCCACATTGGTGTTAATTTGTGGTTTCAGATACCATTTACTGCTATAGTGAAACATAGTATGTTCCAGTATGAATATGGTTATTTATGAATATATTTATGTAAACCGATTTCAATTGTCTGTTATTTTTTGCATGCTTTACGGTTAACGGTTAGACTTACAACACTGAAATAATTTGTAAATAATATGAATTCTTATGGAACAGACGCAGAAAATATAAGAAGAATTTAGAAATTGAACATCTTATAGTGGCAAAGGTAGTCAAACGCCGCCAGAAAACCAAACATATATAAATATTACATCACACGAAATAATCTCACCAATGATATGTGAGACATATGTTACAAACAGCCGTATATACACGCAAATGTGTTGTATTGCTTTAAATAGCAGTGAAATATTAATTATTACCGAGGGTTAAGGGCTATCATAATGTAATCCTTTACACTCGAAAGCTTCAGGATTATGATATTTCTTGGTTTTTAGGAATTTTCTAAAACTGGGATGTCACTGTCGCAAGAATAATGCTATATTTTCAGTATCTGGGGGCTCCAGTGATATAGGTGCGGGTAGAAATCGTTAATGGGAGACGTTGTATAAAATATAACACAATTCTCGATAGCGAAGAAGTACCGCATACAGCTGTGTAATAAAAAATTATTATTATTATTATTATTATTATCGATCGTCTCCTGAGTGATTCATCAACCAACAATCGTACAAATCTATATTTTCGTTCTATTCTTAATTAATACCGAATGGACACAAATACATTTGTTTTTAAAGTTAAAATGCGCTTAATGGCTGTTTTTTGTTATCATAACGCCTTCGTAAATCCATCGTGCAGTGTGAGGCATGCACAACGAGCAATCGTATAGATGTGCACATTAAATGTAATAGTTTAATTGTATTATTAGTGTGCCATAAAATATAATTACGGTGGAATAAGTGATATCACAATGTAATTGAATAAGGTCACAAGGGAAATATTCGTTATATATCTGATACGTAAATATAATACTAATACCACTAATAATAATAATAATAATACACACGCACGCACATATAATTCATATTTATAACTAAAATAGCCTAAAATGTCCTTATGATGCTGTATATTAATCAAGCGCATAAACGATGTCTTTAATTAGTATGGAATATACAACGTTATCTCTGAACGTACGAAGCTAAAATAAGTAAAATGTAAATTAATATTTACTGTGATATTTGTTGAATAGATCCTGAAATAGACGAATTAATAGTTAATTCCAGTAACTAGTGTCTCTTATCAGTCGTTAAACCATCGATTGTATTAAATGTTCTAGGTGTGAGAAAGCATTCCTATTACCGAGTTAAGCGTCCCTAAATTATAAATAGCTACGTATTGCTCATCACCACCACCATCACCACCACCACCACCACCATCATCATCATCATCATCATCATCATCATAGGATGGTATTGAGTAACTATTGAATTTATCATACAGTAAAGAGGCCTGATGCTGCTCGATCGATTTATACTCCTGGAGTCGTTTGTTACTCCGGCAGGCATCTCCATGGGTATTAAGCTGCGGACAGAGTTTTTCCCATATTATGAGTAATTAGGTTACACTGATATAGGAAATTTGTTAAATGTATAGCTATTATAATCCCGACGTGTCATTCGCAGTATCGGAGATCTGCCTGAAATCCGCTGTTCTCGACCATGGGTCAAATAGATCAAGTGGATAGGCGCTTTAATTTAGATCCCACCACACCTAACTGCATATACTTAGGGACGCTAAATTAGGCGTGAATGAACGTTCCTTAGTGATGAACGGAAACGTATGAGGGTTAGCTGTTAGGTTCGAGTAAATCATAGTATTTACTCAGGTTTGAGACGATATTTCGTTCTAGTCCAGTAATAATCCATTGTGCAGTATTGCTACTTTGTTTTTATTTTAGTTAAATCACTTCAGTGAGCCCATACTGAGTTAGTGTACATTCTCTTGTGGTGAACAAACTGTAATATCTGAGGTCAGCATCTGAGGTGTCGAAATGTTTTATATACAGGTTTCTTTTGGACCACAGAAAAATTACTGTTGAATGTAAACTGTGGTTTGGTTTGGTTTTGTTGTTCGGGGAGAACCCCCAGGCTGTCCCTTAATCAGCACAGCCTCTATGTTGGAGTGGTTGAGAAACGTCCTCCCCCACCACTCACAGGGGAGCAGTACGGAAAGATGGAGCCGAAATACCCTGAGGGTGGTCACTATCAGAGTGTTTTACGTCATCAGGGGGTTTATAACGTCCCCCTTTATTTTAAATAATTCAGTGGAGACGGCAGCGCCATTTAACGTGGTCAGCCACCCTGGAAAAGTTTCGACCTCTTACGGGGTTCGAACCTGCGACCGTTGGCACCTAGTGCACCAAGTGCCGGGTGCTTAACAGCTAGGCCACCGGAGCTCACCGTAAACTGTGGTGTAAAAATAGTTTATGATATGTATGTAGCAAGTCACCATTGAACCACACGCACGTGTTGTTTACTGCATCATCATCATCATCATCATCATCAAGGATGGTATTGAGTTACTATTGAATTTATCATACAGTAAAGGGGCCTAATATTATATTATCGTTGTAAAATATTCTTCAAAATAAATTTCGCAACACCTCATCATCGTATATAAAAGGAATCTTGCCGTCCACGGTAATCCCTTTTTTGTAGGGGTGCCTCCTTGGCCTAGTTGGTAGCGCGTTGATCGCTATCACTCGTGTTCGAATCTCGGCGTGGGCTTATCTGAAGGGCGTTTAATCTTTGACTTCGCTTCATTACCTTTGGAGGTCGCTCGGCCCACTTAGCCTACCGTGTGCACAAAAGTGGCCGTAAAACATCAATCATCATCATCATCATCATCATCATAATCTGTTTGCGAAATAAATAAATTACCTCAAATCGGAAGCGGAAGCCAGAATGTCAATATAAACAAACACTGATCGATAAGGAACAGAAATCGTTTATTTAATTGATTTTGATTGGAAGTTCCTGCACATAACCAAATAAACAATTGACATAGATTCTATTCATTCCCCTTAGATATAGTAACACAATCTTCCTATAATAATATATATATATATATATATATATATATATATATATATATATATGAAAACGGCCGTGATATTTATATACAACTTTATAAGGTGATATTTGTTTATTCACGTACTCGATCAATAAGTTATCTTATTAGGCCTATTCACGAATAAAAATGAATCATAATTTTATATTTGGCACAATCGTGGCCTAATTGGTCGAATGTTCGTTTTCACAAATTGTAAAATGTACGACTGAAATTAAAAATAAAATTATTTTTTGGGATCGTGGGAACGGATATTTTATTTATGCATATGTTACCCTGTCATGAATTCAACCGATGCTATGTGTATATTGGTGGGATCAGGTGCGCGTGGGAACGTAATAATCAAGGTGTATATGTGTAGAGAATTGTTCATTTTCCAGAGATAGTATATTATCTCAATTTGTCCGTTAGTTTCTTAATTATTAAATACATTTTTTTTTGATGAGATGGTTAACTTTTTAATTATCTGTGTTTCTATAATCTACTGTTTTAAGTGTGTCTTTAAAGAATGACGTCATGCTTATTGATGCTTTGGCTTTTGGTTGCTCTCAAAGATGGCTGTGTAATTTTACACGACAGCCAGAACAACGTCAGTGATCACTTACCATTGTGCACCAGGGTTATCGTCGCACAGACAATCAATTCACTCCCTGGATAACTTGGACCAGGTTAAATATGCCGTGAATACTGTGTATTATCAACTGAACAGTGTACCTCACAATATTGTGCAGAAGGCTTGTGATGAAAAAAAAAACCCGGTCTAAATATAAGGGACCCCATAAGACGAATACATGGTGGTCTAATGATTTCCATACAGCAAGGAATGGACAACGCTTTTGATTTGGAATATGGAAGTCGTGTAATAGGCCACGCCAAGGAAATATTTACGAGTGTTATAAACTTGGTAAGAAAACGTAGAGAAATATTTGCAGAATTTCTATGAATCGTCAAAACACAAACATATTTGCCAGAATCAACAATAATCTTTCCTGTGGGCGTTTTAAGCAAACCTGGAACCTTGTGCGAAGGTCTCCAACTGACAACGATAATCGACAAACTGACCTATCCATTAATTCACTTTCTGCATAGTTTAAAGACAACTTCATCGATGAAGCTACATCTTTTGTTAGAGGCGCCTAGGTGGCCTAACTGGTAGCGCCTTTGACCACAAATCGATAGCACGTGGGTTCAAATCCCGGCCGGGTTATGTCAGAAGGGTATTTCATCTTTCACTTCGACTCATTACCTTTGGAAGTCGCTCGGCACATTTAGCCCACCTTTGTGTACAAAAGTGGCCGTCAAACAATAAAGCAATAAAATGAGGAGCCCTCGAGGAAACCCAATGACAACGTTATAGTTGACAACGTTATGATTGCTCTCTGCATCCGGAAAATTAAACTAGGATGTGCATCGGGGATAGATGGCGTAATGACTGAGCACTCCAAGTACGCATTAGGCACTAATATTATCGCTGTGATAAGCTCTATTTTAGATGTTAATATTTCGTTTTAATCTATTTTAGATGTTAATATTTCATTTTAATCTATTTTAGATGTTAATATTTCGTTTTAATCTATTTTAGATGT
>JAODUP010000134.1:650000-683488 GCA_025642065.1 Paralvinella palmiformis
CTTTATAGTTATATTCCAACTAATAATCATAATATTATTAAAGATATGAACTAGAGTTATTATTTATCTGTGAAAGCAACATTGAACAGGTGTGTTTTTAGAACGGATTTAAAATGTCAAGAGTTGATGCATTTCTAACATCTGCCGGCAACCCATTCACCAAAGTGGGAGCTCCAACACTAAACGCACAATCACCATATGTCTTTAGTCGAGACACAAGCATCCACAATAGTATCTGACTGGATGACCTGAGTTTTCGGGATGACTTTCTAATGGACACCAGTTCACACTGGTATTCAGGTGCCGTGTTGTTGATAGATTTATAAATGTTTAGTAAAATTTTGAAATAGAAATTCTGCTTAACAGGTAGCCAATATAGTTTGTACAGATAAATAAAACAAAGGCATTGACCACAGTAACTAACTTCTCGTATCAAAAATGCTTTTAAACAGTGGATGTTCTTAAAATGGGAGTAGGCAGCTCGGCATACTGATGTGGCATTTGAAAACACGTAAATAGCATTAACTTAATATATTTGTCAAAAATAACCCATAGATTCATTACTGACCCATTAGGGGTAATTGAAGATGCACACATCTGTAAAATATTTGTTTTAATATCATTTAATCTTAGAAGATTTTGAGTCATCTATAGCCGAATATCAGCAACATAATGTTCCAAATGTTTGAAGGACGAGGAGAACTGTAACTCATTTTCAGGATCTAGTGATATATATACAGCTGTGTATCATCAGAATATAAGTGATATTTTACGCCATACCGTTAGGCAATGATCACAAGAAGAAGGGTGTACATTGTAAACAATAACTGGACTCTGTGTTACACCAGATAACAAGAACTGAACATTAGATGAAATACCATGAACAGACACTCTCTGGGAGCGTTTTTCCATATAAGATTTAAACCATTCAAATACTTTACCTGACAGACGACACATGTCTTTCAACCTAGAGAAAAGTGCACTATGGTCAATTGTATCAAATGCAGCAGACAGGTCAAGAAGAACAAATATTACTGGCTTACCTTGATCAATTGACATCATAAAATAATTTCCACCCGAACCAAGGCTGTTTCAGTGCTGTAACCATTTTTTGTGCAGACTCTAGCGATTATAGTTATTATTGACTAAATATTTGTTGAGCTGGAAAGGTACCGTTCTTTCTATAACATTAAATACAAATATAACATTTGAAACAGGTCTGTAATTGTTTAGAATATTACAATCCGTACTGTGTTTTTTATCAATGGTTTTACGAGGGTAGCTTTCATGGATCTTCAGAAATTACCCGGAGATAATTATTGATTATCTATATTTCTAACCGGGCTTATCAGAACATCCAGACACTCTTTCACAAGCCATACAGGGTTTGGGTCAACCGCACAGAAATAATTAGATGTCATTTTGCGCAACTGTCTGATATCAGTCTCTGTAAAAGGCTCAAATGCATCCATCATGGATATGCAGGAATCTTCTACCAATGGCTTACCCTGTGTCAAGGTGCTGAAAGGGAATCCATTATATATATTTGGTATATTTTGACAGAAGAGTTGATAATATTTGGAAGGACAGTCTGACTTTTATGTAATACTTTATTCGCAACACTAAAACGAGTCTTTTGATTTGTATTGGATGCTTTGATTTTTTGATTGCTATATTCGGATTTTCCAGCAGGAGGGGTACTTGTAACTTGAATTTTACTGACCTTGAACATTTCACGATGAACACACCAACAGGTCCTGATCCACAACCGCTCACAATAGCCTCTGTATATACTTTTTATCCCATGATAATGGTGGTTTTCTTGGCATTTCCTTTCTTCTTAAAGGTGCATGCTCATTTACAAGGTCTCTTAATGTACTATTATATAGATCCACTAGACGATCAATATTATCTGGTAGATCAACACCAGAGAAGATATTCGCAGAACAGCAAGAAAGGCATCTTTGTCAACCAAGGAATAGAACATACAGACACACGGGAGATAAAATTATCATCACACGAGATGAGTAGATCTAAGATATGAGCGTGTCTGTGTTCTTTCATCTACATATTAGTTACCATTAGAAGCTGCTGTGTATATTTGACCCACCCACATCTTGACTAACCGTAGACCATTTCACAAGAACATTATGATATCAGGTAACTTGTGATATCGATTAATTGGACGTTACACTATAAGGGACACATTTCTGGCATCGATAACCTTTAACAAGTAAGTACCTGGCTCATTACAAGCTATCTATATCTAATTATCTGATAACGACATGTTATTTAGCTGATAACGACATATTATTTAGCTGATAACGACATATTATTTAGATGATAACGACATATTATTTAGCTGATAACGACATATTATTTAGCTGATAACGACATATTATTTAACTGATAACGACATATGATTTAGCTGATAACGATATATTATTTAACTGATAACGACATATTATTTAACTGATAACGACATATTATTTAACTGATAACGACATATTATTTAGCCGATAACGACATATTATTTAACTGATAACGACATATTATTTAACTAAGTATATTTACCTGGACATATTATTTAGCTGATAACGACTATATCTATTTATACTGATAACGACATATTATTTAGCTGATAACGACATATTATTTAACTGATAACGACATATTATTTAGCTGATAACGACATATTATTTAACTGATAACGACATATTATTTAACTGATAACGACATATTATTTAGCTGATAACGACATATTATTTAACTGATAACGACATATTATTTAACTGATAACGACATATTATTTATCTGATAACGACATACTATTTAGGAAATAACGGCATATTATTGCGGTAGGGATAACGGTGGTATGACTATATTACTCCAGGTAAAAGTTTAATGGCATTAACTTAGATGGGAAAATCATGATAAATACTGATGTAGTACACTTCTATTACGACATGGAATACACGTACCATTGTGAGAAAGCTTCGAAACACGAATTATTAAGATACACATTTGAAGTCGGTTTAAATTAATGGCGCAACAGATGGATTACCTAAAACATTATCACTTTAAAACAAATTTCTTTTTAAGATGAAACTGCTTAATTGTAGATTTGTGCAAAAACTAATTGATTTTAGATCCGAGATCCGATGAGGAGATTTTAGTCTGTTTGATATATATATATATATATTCATATCATTATATATTCATATCATTATATATTCTAATAATTAGTAACAAAGTACGTGTAGATTGTATTTCCTCCCGAGATTAGCACTTGTTGACTCCTCACTAGCTGCAGAAAATCGAGTATAATACTCTGGATGATTATGTTTGAAGTTTATCCTATAATCCAAATTTGTCAGACAGCTCTTCACAAGCATTTAGCTTTGATTGACTGATTAGGTTAGATGCCATAATACGTTTTTATTGATCTATTGTTGTTATTTTGTAATTGTCTCCCCTACCTTCAGGAAATAAATTATACGTCATTGTAAATGCTCCTCATATTATTCATTATAACAATCCTCTTAGAAATATGAATGAATGAATTTTATTTTCCAATTATGATGATGATTGATGTTTTACGGCCACTTTTGTGCACAAGGTAGGCTAAATGGGCCGAGCGACTTCCAAAGGTAATGAGACGAAGTGAAAGACGAAACAACCTTCAGATATGCCCTCGCCGGGAATCGAACACGGGTGGTAGTGATCTGTGGTCCAGCACGCTACAGCTACATTACAATATAATAGCACCAAACAAGTACAAGCATATAGACAGAAACACACATTATCAACAGTTAATGTAAATTGGAGGGACTGTGTAACTTGTTGTCTGTCTTACCACAGCCCACCAAAAGAAATAGAAAATGAAGCGAAATGTTAACTAATTGTGTCTACGCCGAGTGGTAGAGAAAAACCTCAGGTGAAGGTTCAGGCTGAAAATATATTAATTATTATTAATTATTATAACATCTGATCGTTTGATGAAGGACAAAATGCGAATATTGCTAATGTTGTAATTAAATTAGTCAGTCAAACAAGGTTTTCATAAAGAGTTGCAATCAGTACATCTTGTATATGCACAGGTAACATGACCTAAATATCCTTTTTGTATACACTTTTTGATAAATTGTTTTACACACGACCTTGACATATCGTCATCGAAATACTTCGCCCATTTATTCCACGAAGTAGGTAATGTAAATAAAGGTAGTTTTTAAGCGAGTGCAACGTACATTTGTAAGTTCACTATTTCTAGTAAACATTTTATCGAATGATATTGGCAAAGATTTGTGAAAAGAAGTTCTTGGTATTCAAATAGGTCATGAATTTTAAGGATATTCGAGCACTTAAATAAGGGATCAGTATGACTATTATTATGCATATTGCACGTTTTTGTAACTTAAGTGAACGTTTCAGTATGGTCCTGTTTGCATTTCCCCGAGCAATAACTCCATATGAAAAATGGAAATTAATCAACGAATAGCATAGCGTTTTCAAACAGGCAAAAGGCAGTATATGTTTTACCTGGTTAATTGAAAATAAAGCCCTGCATACCTTATTATTGACCTTGGTGGTATGGTATTTGGAAGTAAATTTTCACCAAGATATATTCCTAGGAATTTGGTGGATATTTCAATACAGTCATTACCAATTCGATCCAAAGCGATACCATTTATGCGTATGGTCCAAGCACCCAAATCTGCTCGTATGTGTTTGGGTCGTAATACAATATATTTATTGTTTTTAGCATTCAGTGATAATCTATTTGAACAAAGCCATTCAAAAAGATTGTTTATTTGTATATTAGCATCATCATATAATTGTTTGAGATCGGAACCCGATAAATATAAAGTAGTGTCATCAGGAAATGACAAGATGTTAGTCTTTCTCGAGTGGCCTATGTCATTGATGTAAATAAGATACAAGAGAGGTCCGACATTAATTTAGCATACATGAGTTTTTCTAGTAGTTTATTAGTACGATTCTTTTCAACGTTCTTTAAGATAGGGATGACTTTTGCAATCTTCATTTCATTTGGAAACACACCCATATTAAATGATTGATTTATTATATGTGTTATGGGTTATATAATATGTATAATTGTTTCTTTTAATATTTTTGTGTTATATATGTTATAAGAAGTCGGTACCGAGAGACTTCTTAATAAAAATATAATTGGGAATTGTCTCAGATGATACAGCGTTCGTGATAATCTTCTGTGTCACGTGAAGAACTTTAAAGTTTAAAAAAGGATCATATGAATCTAAACTTTGTCTAAAATAAATGATAACATTACGTGTAATATGAACAATAACAAACGTAACAAGATCAAGGTGTAGGTAGTAGATGCGTTAGATATGTTGACTAATGGAGTTTTGTTATTAGTTATTATGTAGTATCGCACTGTTGGCTCGTGTCTATGTGCGTGTGCGAGCCAGCGAAGGTGATAGCGTCTATGTGTGTGAAATATATATTAATATATATATATATATATATATATATATATATATATATATATATATATAGAGAGAGAAGAGAGAGAGAGAGAGAGAGAGAGAAGAGAGAAATACATACAAAATCCAAGTATGTTTAATATATATATATATATATATATATATATATATATATATATATATATATATATATATATATATATATATATATATATAGATATATGGAGATAGGATAGATAGATAGATAGATAGATAGATAGATAGATAGATAGAGAGAGAGAGAGAGAGAGAGAAGAGAAGAGAGAGAGAGACAGAGAGAGAGAGAGAGAGAGAGAGAGAGAGAGAGAGAGAGAGAGAGAGAGAGAGAGAGAGAGAGTGTGTGTGTGTCATATCTTCAAGTTCTTTATAAGCAAATAAAGAGTTTGTTTTGTTATTATCTTGACTTTGGAGAGCCAACACATGCTCTTAAAGATAAAATACCCCGAAGGGGTTATACATTAGCTGCCGAATGGGTCATGAACTACGGTATATAATGTTTGGCTACCGTTTATTAAGATTCAGTGCTTTCTTTAAATTAAATGGCGGTCTTAGTGTATTTGTCATCTTTGGAAATAAATTCAATTTTTAGTACAAATTCGTTTCATCGCCCTTTTGTAATTAAATAGTTTTATTGCATCCACATACTTAATAAATATACCTTACATTCAAATAATACCTGGTAGGCTAAATGGGCCGAGTGATCTCCAAAGGTAATGAAGCGAAGCCGCCAAAGATGAAACACCCTTCATATATGCCAACGCCGAGATTCGAACTCAGGTGGTAATGATCTGTGGTCGAACGCGCAACCTACTAGACCACGGAAACATCCGTTTATGGTATAGATATATATCCAATGACCTCTAACCTTATATCATTAGAAAGTTACTTAATTTATCATTCTAGAATGTTTAATATAATCATAATATATCGGCTAAACATTGTCTTCAGATGTTTATATAAAATTAAATAATGGTGAATGAATATGAAGAATAAATGACTTAATTTGCATATATATTTATATATATTCTCTTCTTATAAAAGTTATTGCCATTTAAGTTGTTTGAAAGCTCTAATGGGTTTTTATTTGCAGTGGAGACGGAAATTTGGTATGTTTTTTCTCTCAATCTGTGGTTTTCTAAATTCAATATAGCCGGTTATTAAAAAAAAAAAACCCCAGAAATTTAACCTTTTAAGGGGAAACAGACGAACTATTGAGATCGTAAATTTATAAATAGAAACAACATGGGGATCGAAGAATTTTGTTTTACTCACTTCATTTAATTTAAACTAGAAAAAATCTAATATTGTTTCGGTGCTAATATTTTTGTCACTCCTAGTTTTATTTCTATATTGTCTTAAGATGTTTCAAAATTTAATGAAAATAAACAACTAAGAAATGCTAAGAAATACGGAAATTCAGTCGATGTTGAATGGAACTTTGTGATAAGACTCCATTGTGAATGACATTGAAATAATTTAAGAAACACTGCCCTATAAGTATATTTATTTTGGATAAATATGACTCAATAAGCGTGCATTATAATAAATCCATCAAGTTCATCTTCTCAGACTCCCGGATGGTAGGAGGATTAGTGACGATTACTTGTCCTCACAGCTGTTAATTGATTTCAAAATGAAGACTAAACGGGGTTCGTTATTTATTGTTATTGTTCGTGGTAGCAGCCGGCATTATGTCTTTGATGCTGTGATCGATGGGTTGTAGACATTGATAAATATATAACTAAATATTCAAGGTTTAGAGTGTAAACATCATCAGACTCAGAATAAAATATTTAGACTAAGTCAGGTGCCATTACTTTAATTCTAATCAACATTGACTCTCAGGATTAGGATGTCCATTTACATAATGGTTTGGAGGTCATCTTTGTCTTTTTTTGGCTGGACAGTCCATTTATGATCTTGAATACGGATGTCGCTGGATGAGACATGGAGCCGGATTATAAGAAATATTCGGGGAATAAGGTTCTTGGAAGATTCGGCTTCCGGATGAGTGGGTTTATTCGGAACAATGTCAGAGAGATAGTTACTCAGTAATTATCTATGGATATTGTTCTGAGAAAGTTGTCATTGTAAAACCAGTAATAAAATATTACAATTTGAGCAGATCCTTCTAAACAAATACTTGTGGGGCGTCTCCGTGGTCTAATTGGTAGGACGTTGCGCCACAGACCATTAACACCTGATTTCGAATCTAGGCGTGGGCATATTTGAGGGGTGTTTCATCTTTGACTTCGCTTCATTACCGTTGGAAGTCGCTTGGCCCATTTAGCATACCTAGTGCACAAACGTGGCCATAAAAGACCAATCATCATCATCATCATCATCATCATCATCATCATCATCATCATCATCATCATCATCATCATCATCATCATCATCATCATCTATGGAAATACTTCTTGAACAATTATCTTAATGGCTCACGAGAGTCTGAATATGACAGTGGTTATAATACGGAAACTGCCTCATTTTGGATTAAGTTTTCAAATAATCTATGTAATATTTGCTACAACTGATTCTATTCGTAGAGCTGATAAAGTTGACTTTAATATAATTTTCTGCAGTGGAAGATGTTTCTGGTCTGAAGAGTCTCAGTTCTGATTAGAAACACATTAGAAACATATTATATGTACACTAAAACGCACATTGCCCGTGCCAGACATCTTATCTATTTCCATCCAGATTCCTTATTACCCCAATGTAAGAAAGTTATGTCGTTATTACAACATGTTTGAGTCTATTAGCTTTGTTATTTATAATGCAGAATCTATATTGTTGTCTTTTTATTTTGTCTGGCGAAACGACCTATTAATTCACACAATGCTGCTTGATGGATTTATACACCTGGAGTCGTTTGTTACTCCGGCAGGCATCTTCATGGGTATTAAGCTGCGGACAGAGTTTTTTCCCATATTATGAGTAATTAGGTTACACTGATATAGGAAAATTGTCAAATGTATAGCTATTATAATCCCGACGTGTCATTCGCAGCACCTAACTGCATATACTTAGGGACGCTAAATTAGGCATGAATGATATTTCGTTCTAGTCCAGTAATAGTCCATTGTCCAGTATTTTTATTTTAGTTAAATCACTTCAGTGAGTCCATACTGAGTCCATACAGTGAGTCCATACATTCTTTTGTGGTGAACAAACTGTAATGTTTGTTAACACGCTGAGGGTATATATAAGGCTTAGATTTTCACTTAGGTTAGAGAACAACTTCGACGCCAGACTAAACGGACGTGTACCGATATATATGGTTCATATAGGTAGGATTTATTTAGTTATTCGAACCCAGAATAAAGCTGAGGTCAGCATCTGAGGTGTCGAAATGTTTTATATACAGGTTTCTTTTGGACCACAGAAAATTACTGTTGAATGTAAACTGTAGTGTCAAAATAGTTTATGATATGTATGTAACAAGTCACCATTGAACCACACGCACGTGTTGTTTACTGCGAGCTGTGGTATCGAATGGTATGTGTTTTACGTGCTTCCGCTTTTTGTACGTAGCCTGCATGTAGCCGCTTTCCTGTGGGCGTGACATATTTGTCGCGTACGAAAAGCGAATTAGCTGGTTCCCACAGGCTGATGAGTAGACCAGACACATGCTTAGGTATACGCATACATCTACCAATATGCGGAAGTATGGAACATTTTATTTTTAGATTAATGAAGTATTTGTATTTATTTGTATTTAGATTTATGGAGATAGATCTCGAAGGATGTTTAGATATGTTGATGCTCTGTGCCTGTTGCCTCTTTATATGTACACTAAAAACACGCACACGCACGCACGCACACACATATATATATATATATATATATATATATATATATATATATACGTGCGCGCACCCACACACACATTCGGCTCACGTCAAAAGTCCACCCGTTATGTGGGAGAAGACAAACCATATGGTTGTTTTTGCAATTATTTTTCTCGCTTTCTCTTTGACATCTTCTATTTCTTAATTATATTTTGTATTTTCAATATAACTAGTTTGTTTTATTGTCTAGGCAGAGGCACAGAGCTTTATAGAGACACAAGATCTAGGCTACTTTGATCTATATAATCATTCCCTATCTGGGTCCTTCGGATCATTTTGTGGTTTCTGGGTTTAAAGTTAGAGGTGATTAACGGACTGACTGATTGACTTACTACTTCTACTTCTACTACAACATTCTCCACCACCACCATCACAACAACAACAACATCATAAAACGTAACAAAAACAAATTATACTACTTGAACAACAACAATAACAACAACAACAACAACACAAATATCAACAACGAGAATAGCAGCTATTACTTCTGCAACTAATACTACTTGTACCATAATACCAACCATAACAACAACTACAACAGCAAGAACATCAGCAACTACTACTGCTTTTAATATGATTACTGTTAAATCTATTAACAGTTGTCATCACCATCCTCACCCTCATCGTCATTTTCGTAATCTTTATATCTTTCTACAAATAAACAACAACAACACCAGCAGCAGCAGTAGAAGCAGTAACAACAACAATAATAATAATAACAACAACAACAGAAAGATTTACCATTAACTATTAAGTAACACAAGAGTAATCTAACATCAGATCACAGTTAATATTTTTTTAAATATCATATTTACACTGTCTTTTCTTCTCCTAAAGAAGACACCATGTATCTAATGAAAAGAATATATTTTTACGATATTAATATAGTTGAGTTGTTTTTATTTTTATTTATCCGACTGATATATTACCGTTAAAACTTTACCGTTAAAACCACTATAAGGTTATTAACCTTAGAACAAGTAGGAGAAAAAAAAACAACAACAACGAACAAACACTAACATACAACAATCCCATTTATGTTGTCATGATACAGCTTCTATGGACAACAATGGACAACATTGTACACTGGATGAGAGTAGCTTAAATAGTTTGATCGGCATATATATATATATATATATATATATATATATATATATATATATATATATAATACATGATTGGTTATGAGTATTAAGAAGCTTGTTTACCCCGGATTGACTTTACTAATAATGGACTATGCTACTTTTTTTCTAGGAATACGCCACCATTGATATAAATATATACCTATAGCTATTAGCTATAAGGGATGATACGTTAATTAGTATACCTTGTAATGAGACTTGCTATCCACTATCTTGCTCTCCTGGCCTTGACGTATTGAACATTGTCGTGGCATTGAAAAATGTGATATACACTGTGAGCTTATCACAACAATATATTCATTTTGTTTTATGGCAAATCCATTAGTGAAGATAGGTTCAATAAAGTTCTTCATCTTGGCAGAAACAAAATATTATGTTGTTTACCGATTACCACAAGGTCGCGGATAAAGAACAAATTGATAAAATGTCATTTACTGCTATTGGTTAATCTTTTAAAAGCCTCATGATCGAAGCCCGAGTCAACAACATTTGATACAGTTATAAGGAAGACGATCAATAAGTATAAATATAAAGTGGAAGAAACTGGGATTAAGCATCTCGGATTATAGAAGAGATTAGTTATGGATGTACATTGGTACTGCAGAGGAACTATTACGACAGACAGACAGACAGACAGACAGACAGACAGACAGACAGACAGACAGACAGACAGACAGACAGACAGACAGACAGACAGACAACAGACAGACAGACAGACAGACAGACAGACAGACAGACAGACAGACAGACAGACAGACAGACAGACAGACAGACAGACAGACAGACAGACAGACAGACAGACAGACAGACAGACAGACAGACAGACAGACAGACAGACAGACAGACAGACAGACAGACAGACAGACAGGCAGGCAGGCAGGCAGGCAGGCAGACAGACCCATGGATGTACGAAGAAGATAACACTAATCCTTTTGTTTCAGCTTTTCCTAGCTGAATATATTACGTATTTGGCTGAAAAGAATAATGTATTTTTAAAGATGTAAATCTGTTATATCCATAGAATTATTTATTGTCAAGCACCTTAGAGTAACCTTCTTACAGGTTATTTAGGGCGCTATATAAATTTCGTATATTATTATTATTTTTACTATTACCGATTAAGTTGTTTCGGCTTAGGGTGTTCCACAAGAGAATGTTTTGGACGGGATATTTTCAGGGTAGGCTATTTTGGTCAGATTAAATAATACTTGCGTTGAATTGAATATGCGTTGAATTGAATATGCTTTTGATTATTTTGACAAACAACAAACGTCATGTGTATAATTCTCAGAAGTTATTTTTAACAAAAATGAAGGTGCATAAATATAAATAATAAAGAAGCTGCATAAATTATTTAAAACAATGGAGACTTATTAAATTTATATTCATCAGGCTAGTCATATATCAGGTTATAGCTTACACCATGAATAAGTGATGGTAAAGATTTACGTTCTGAAGCTCTATCGTTTCACAAATTGTGCATTATGAATTGCTGTTACATGTAAATGGTATTGGTTCTCTTTTTTTGTATTAGCCCACATTCATCTTGAAGCAGAACCGATGAAACTCTAGCGCATTCGGGCTGCTAACAACTCAACAGTATACATGGATCAGTCCAGGCCGAGCTTCTTGAAATATCTTTTTGTAGCTATAATTTCCATGTGGACTTGTGGTTGGAGCGGAGTATTACGACATTTTGACATTTGACACGTTTAATATAATAGAATACAAGATGAATATATAATCAGTTAAAAAAGACTGATCTGATGTGAAAAAGGGCTGTCCGAAAGATTCTATTTTAAAACAACCTAAGCCAAAATATCTTAGCCTAATATTTAATATATAAAGTGATTTGTTTTCCCTTGTTCCCTTGCACCAGAAGAATATTATGATATCAAGTAACGTATGATATCGATTAATCGGATGTTTTCCCGAAAGAAATATATTTTCGGCATCGATAACCTTTAATAAGTATATGGTTATTTACAAACTACTGGACTTATTTAGCTGATAACGACATATAATTTAGCTGATAACGACATATAATTTAGCTAATAACGTATTTCTTGTGTGATAGTGATAACGTTGGGATGTCTGACATTGCTGTAGCCAGAAGACTAATGACATTAACAAAGATTGGACATCATAATGAACACTGATGAAGTATACTCCTATAATCATATAGAATATATTTGCCGTTGTGAAAAAGCTTTGAAATACGGAACTTATTATGGTACACATTTGAGCATTGGTTAATCTAATGGCGCAGCATATACATTGCTTAATATTTTGTCACTTCGAAAGCAAATTTATGTTTCACATTCGATGAGGATACTTTAACCAGTATGATGTATCAAAGGTCTTTGATCTGGCTCATATCACTATATATATATATATATATATATATATATATATATATATATATATATATATATATATATATATATATGAAAGTACGTGTAGATTATAGTTCACCCCGAGATTAACATTTATTGACTCGTCACAAGCTGAAGAAACTCGAGTATAATACTCTGAATGATTATGCTTCAAGTTTATCTTTGAATCCTAATTTGTCAGACAGCTCTTCACAAATATGTAGCTTTGATTGACTGATTAGGCTAGGTGCATATCCATATGGAGAATATTTATGTATATAGTAATAATAATAATAATAATAATAATAATAATAATAATAATAATAACAACCACAAACCTCTATAGCGCCAATATCCTCAAAAAGAACCAAAATCAGTGGCGCACCTAGTACATGGTTTAAGCAATCTCTTAATCTAGATATGATGCAACATTCATTAACAAATGATCAGATGAAGTGAAAGCGTAGTGTGGATTAGAGTATGAAAAGGTAAGTTTTTAAATGGTGACGGAACGAAACTATGCTATTTGATGACTTAAGATGTTCAGAGAGTGAATTCCAAAGATTTATGACAGCAACTGAAAAAGCACCAGTGCCACCATGAGGCTTAACTCTGGGAACAGACAGTAAGTGAAAACCAGCTGAATGGAGTACTCTGGGCTTGGGTGTTAAATAAAGCATGGAAGATAAATACGGAGGTTCTCCAGAAGAAAGAGTTTGATACGCAATGGTAGAGAGTTTGTAAATGATGCGAGATTGAACAGGAAGCCAATGAAGTGATTTACAGAGTGGTATATAATGAGAAAATCGAGGAGATCGTGTGACAACCCTGGCTAAGCAGTTCTGAACACACTGAAATTTTGCAATATCCTAGTTGCGATGGTATAAAAAGGAGAGTTGCAATAATCATGCCTACTAGTAATGAAGGCTGTAGCAATGGTTTTGGAGACTGAAAGAGAAATTTAGCGGCAAATACGGCGAAGCTCACGAATATGTTATAAGCGACAGCGACATATTACAGAAATAAAATTCACTATCAACTGTAACATCAAGATTACGTACAGTGTGTGACGGTGTGATCGTATGATTAAGGATGGGCTTAGGGAAGAAACAGTAAGTTTCCTGGGTTGTCTGGATGTACATATAATAATGAAATATGTTTTGTTTACAATGAGCCTAAGTAAATTGTTCATCCAGCCAGAGATATCATTGAGACCGTCACTTTGCTGTGTAGGAGAACTATCTGTGTTTGTTGTAGATAAAGCCTACTTGGGTGTCTTCTGCATGTACTAATAATGGTGTAATTTGTGGCTGTGAACAAGAGAAAATAAATTCATTTGTTGCAGTGAATGCTGCTCATATTACTCATTATAATAATCCTCTTAAAATATCTGCCGAAAGAGGTAGGTAAGAAGAGACTGCACTATTTCTTATTAAAAATTATAATGGGGAATTGTCTCAGACGAAACAGCGTTTGAGATAATCTTCTACGTCACGCGAAACATGCTAAAGGTTGAAAACAGAAAATACAAATCTAAGATATTTCGTGGTAATCTAAATCTAACTGTTGTCAACAATATATGTCATGATTACGTGCAATATGACCAGCAACATATGTAACAGTATCAAGGCGCAGGTGGCAGATGTGTCAGATATGTCGACTTATGGACATTTAGCATTCGTTAACACATAAAATCGTAATTGAAACCTATGTGTGAGTATGTGCGTACGCCTGCTTTCGTTTATTTCATCATTGTATCAAAATAATTAAAAAAGTATACTTGATATTCATACAAAACATGGTTTGACCCAATAACATTTTTCGTTAATATAACAAGCGAGTGATTCTTTCTTTGAAGGTGTTCAAATAATTATTTTGATCCAATCTTCTTATATAAATGTAGAATGCTATATCTTTTTATTAGCTTTTCGATAATGAGAACACTGACAATTATAAAATAGTCCAAATTTAGCTACTATTAGTGATAGATATGGATATCTTCCTCACAACCTCTAACCTTATATCATCGTGAAAGTTACTCAATTTATCCTTGAAGACTGTTTAATCTAATTATAATATATCTTCGCTGTGATATAGAAATACTCCGTGTTTGTTATAATTTAAGTTACATATTGATTTTATCACATTACTCTGAAATAATAGTTCTTATAATGGTGAATGGTTCACCCAAAGCAGAATAGATTATTTTGGAGGTGAATGAAAGATGAGAGGTAAATGAATATGAAGAACAAATCAAATCATTTACGTAGATATTTATATATTTCATATACTTAAAAACAGGCATTACTATTAAAATGGTTAGAAAGCTCTTATAGGTTTTATATTTGCAGTGGAGTTGGAAATTTAGCGTTTTTTGTCTCTCTACCTATGGTTGTCTAACTTTAACGTAGCTGGCAATTTAAGAAATATAACGTTTTCAGGGAAACCAGACGAATTATTGGTATTATAAATCTATAACTGGCAACAGCAGAGGATCAAGAACCGTTTAAAAATAAATCCCTTCACTTAAAGTAAATTCAAAAGAGTCGAAGAATATGGAATGATTTGTGATCGAATTATCTGTAGAAATTAATGATCGTGTCCGAGATTAAGGGACTAATGAGGGCAGTTGTAATTGAGTGAAGCTACGAGAAGTGGTCGTTTTTGGAGTCGTCAGTTTACTTGATTCACTGAGCTTATTTACTCGCCAATGTTGTTAAATCGCCGTATACCTTAGACAGCTATATTAATAGATCGTGGACATCAAAATAATATATTATAAAGTCAATTCTTGTCAGCTATATCTGTGTAGAATATTATGTGAAGCTGCGGCTTATAATGTTGTATGTGACTGTGTGTGTAACACATTGAGAGGACATCTTTGTGGTATGTGACTGTGTGTGTAACACATTGAGAGGACATCTTTGCGATTCTTGTGAATAAACGTTTATTATATTTATTTATTAAAATATCCAGACTGTCGTGATTCATTTAGTTTATTATTCAAGAACTATTTGTTAAGAAAGAGCTGCCCTTTTTATAATTTGAGTGAAAAGTAATATATATTAGATGGACCTGAGCTTATTTAGAACATTCCAGTCCAAATTGTAATAATGGCAAGTTTTATGGATCTCAGAAACATGTTCATAGATAATGCCTGATTAACTATCTATGTGACATTATTTGGAATATATCCCCTCATCCGGAAGCCAAATCCTCCAAGAGCTTTATTTCCCAAATAGTTCGTTTAATCCGGCTGTATGTTTCGCCCAGCGAATTCTGTATTCAAAACCAGTAATGGACTGTTCAGCCAAAAGACAAAGGTGGCCGCCATAATCCCGAGAGTCACTGATAATTATATTTAAAGTAATGGCACCTAACTTATTCTAAATATGTCATTCTGGGTCTGTTGATGTTTTACTATAACCATTACTACTATTGCTGCTGCTTCTGGTGCTTTTGCTACTACTAAAACAACAATAATAAGAATAATGTATATTTAATAAAGCGCCCTTACTAGTAGGCGCTGTACAAATAATATGTAATATAATAATACCCCAAATATAATGTCTGTAAAAACCCTGTAATGATTTAAAAGATAATACTTATTTATCTGTGAAAGCGTTTCTAATATTTGCCGGCAACTTATTCCACAAAGTGGGGGCTGCAATACTAAGCGCATAATCACCTTATGTCTTGAGCCGAGACACTGGCACCTGCAATAGTATCTGACTGGATGACCTGAGTTTTCAGGATGACTTTCTAATGGACACTAGTTCACAGAGGTATTCTGGGGGCCATATCATTAATAGATTTATAAGTTATTAACAAAATCTTGAAATGGATACGCTTTCTAACAGGTAGCCAATGTAGTTTTTGAAGAATTGGGGTGATATGATGATATTTTCTAGTATTTGTTACAATGCGAGCTGCACTATTCTGAAATCGCTGAAGGCGATTAATGTTATAATCAGATATGCCATATAACAGGGAGTTGCAATAGTCTATACGAGATGTAACAAAGGCATGAACTACAGTTACAAGTGATTCTTGTGTCAAGAATGCTTTTGAACAGTGGATGTTCTTAAGATGGTAGTAGGCAGCTCGGCATACAGATGTAACATGTTCATGCATGTTAATACATTGGATTATATTACCTCCCGAGATTAGTATTTGTTGACATGCCACAAGTTGGAGATAATCGAGTACACCTTTTGGGAACAAACCACATGTTGAGGTAAATACTCCTTATATTACTCATTATAACAATCATCTTAGAACTAACTGTCGAAAGAAGCTATGGAGAAAACCTGTTATTTGTTACTTAAAATATAATTGGGAATTGTCTCAAACAAAACAGTGTTAGAGATAATCTTCTGTTGTCATGCTAAGGATGGTGAACTTAAAAGTTGAAACTCCCCCCCCCCCGAGAATTGGAATCTAAGATATTTTGTAACAATCTAAACCTGACTGTTGTCTACAAAATATGACACAATTACGTGTAAAATGACCAGCAACATACGTACGGACATCATGGTCCAGGTGGTAGCTGAGTCAGATATATTGACTTATGGATAGATAGGTAGGTAGATAGGTATATATATATATATATATATATATATATATATATATATATATAGAGAGAGAGAGAGAGAGACATAGATAGATAGATAGATAGATAGATTGAGAGAGAGAGAAAGAGAGTGAGAAATTGTTATGTTTGTGTGTGTTATATCCTTATGTTCATTACCTACACGTTTTTGTTATTTTCGTTTCTTTGGAGAGCCAGTATTTGAAGTAAAGGCAGTAAATAAAATTTAGCTTCTATTAATGACAGGCATGGATATTGTATATATCTCGGATCACCTCTAACTTAATATCATGGTGAAAGATTTGTAATTCATACATTCCAATTATAGTATATGCTATGATATATCAAAACCAGAGGTTGAGTAAGGCACTGATGTTATGACATTACTCTATAATAATGCTTCTTGATATGATGAATAAATTATTTTGGGGTGAATGAAAATAGAGAGATGAATGAATATGAAAAATAAATGACTTAATTTAGATAGATATTTATGTATTTTCTATCCTAAAAAAGCCTTTGCCATTAAAGTTGTTAGAAAGCTCTTACTGCTTTTAATTGCAGGGGAGATGGAAATTTGTTATGTTTTCTTCTTTCTACCTACGGTTTTCTAACTTCAATGCAGCATATTATTGAAACAAGTAACAGAAATGTAAAATAAATGAAGCTGCATATCTTTAATAAAATATAGATAATTTAATCAAAGAATGTTTTCTAACATATTAAAATATAACTCAATAATACCGAGAAATTATTAAAGCTTTATCATTAGGCTGGTCACATCACAGGTCATAGCTTACACGAAGAAGTTATTTGAAACACATTTTGACCAACTGTAGCCCAGTTTGGCAACAAAATGATTTATTTGTTCGTTCGTAACACAAGAACATCAACATATCAGGTAACGTCTGATGTCGATTCCTGGGTTGTTTTCCTGTAAGAGCTATGTTTCTAGCATCGATAACCTTTAATAAGTATCTGGGTATTTACAAACTACTGCACTTATTAGTTATTTAGCTGATAACGACATATTACTCGTGTGATAGTGATAACGTTGGGATGTCTGACATTGCAGCAGCTAAAATACTAATGACGTTAACAAAGATTGGACATCATGATGAACACTGATGTAGTATACTTCTATGGTGACATGGAATACAGTTGCCATTGTTAGAAAGTTTCGAGACACGGAATCTATCATGATACAACTTTGAGAATTGGTTAATCTCATGGCGCAGCATATGCCTTGCCTAACGATGAAGATGAAGCTGCTTAGTTGTAGATTTATACAGAAACAAATTGATTTCACATCCGATGAGGAGACTATTCTGTTTGATGTATCCAAAGTCTCTGTTCTGCCTAAAATAAACATTAAAATTATATATATATATATATATATATATATATATATATATATTATTTATTTTCTTTTTTCTTCTTCCAGAACGTAGACAAGTGCTATGATTTCGAATAAGTATCTCAAGGACCAACTTTTAATACCACCACATAATTACTGCATTATTATATCTTGTACGCTATTCAATAAAAAAGTACGTTCAGATTGTATTTCATTCCGAGAGTAGTACCTGTTGCCTCGTCACAATATACATATAATCGAGAATAATACCGTGGATAATTATTCTTGAATTTAATCCAATGATGCTAATTTGCGTGCTGGTGTTAACAAACATATAGCCTTGATTGACAGATTAGATTAGATACATATTGTAAACATCACGTCTTTATACTGTAAGGCAGTTAAGCGAATTCAAACCTTTATCGGAGATAATTAAGAAACATATTAATTTTTTTTATCTATCTAAAAATGAATAATTGGGAATTGTCTCATACGAAACAGCGTTCGATATAATCTTCTTCTTCATCACTGGTAGCATGATTAACTTTAAATTAAAAAAAAAGGCAAATTGAAATCTAAGACAATTCGTGACAATCTAGACCTGAATGGTTTCAAGGATATATTACACGATTACTTGCAATATAGCCAGCAATATACGTAACAGCATCATGGTGCAGGTAGAAGATATATCAGATATGTCGACTTGTGGACTTTTAGCATTCGTTTTTATGTAATATCATAATTGAAGCCTGTGTATTAGTATGTGTGAAGATATATCAGATATGTCGACTTGTGGACTTTTAGCATTCGTTTTTATGTAATATCATAATTGAAGCCTGTGTATTAGTATGTGTGAAGATATATCAGATATGTCGACTTGTGGACTTTTAGCATTCGTTTTTATGTAATATCATAATTGAAGCCTGTGTATGAGTATGTGTGACCACAGCCAAGTTGTGTGGGGACATACTTGATATGTTGGCAAGAAAGACGTTTGAAAGATTATCTTTAGTTGTTTGAAAAATTGTTTTAAAGCTTGAATGAACAGATTAGTCTTGTAGTCTTGTAGTTGGATTTTTTAGCTGAATGTAAGACCATTAATTTATTCATGCCAAGGATTAAAATTGTTGTAATTTAGCTACTCTTGCAAATAGTATTCTTCTATGCGGTGGCAGACCATGTGCTCTGGGGTTATTAAAGGTTAGACAGCCATTTTGCCATTTTATGTGGTTGTTTAATATTAATCTAATTGTAAGGCAGCCAATATTTGATCCATGCATTATTGTAAATAATAGCAATACTATTTGAAGTTTTGATTAATATTAGTTTTTCTCTTTTATATTGCAAGTTGTGTAAATTCATCGTCCGTTACCGGAGTTTATTTGGGTGGAGATATCAACTCCAACTGTGGGCTGTGTTATTGTCATCTCATAATAATAATAATAATAATAATAATAATAATAATAATAATAATAATAAAATACAAAATTTATATAGCGCCCTATATAACCTATAAGAAGGTTACTCTAAGGCGCTTGACAATAAATAATTCTATGGATGTAACAGATTTACATCTTTATAAATACATATATATAACCGGAAGCCAATGCAGGGAGTTCAAGACTGGTGTTATATGTTCTCTTTTATGAGTGCGAGTGACTAACCTGGCAGAACAATTCTGTACTTTCTGTAGCCGTGTCATCAGTGTTCTTGGAAGACCATACAGGAGAGCGTTGCCGTAATCTAGCCGAGAAGTTATCAGGGCGTGTGCCAGTGTTATGCAAGCATCCAATGTGATGTACCGCTTGATATGACCAATATTACGAATTTGATAATAACAGGCTTTGGATATTGCATTTATTTGCCTCTCCATGTTCAGGGATGTATCAAAATATACTCCTAAGTTCTTCACTGACAATGCTACGGAAACAGTATTATTACCTATCTGAAGCCGTAATTCCTCATTCATCCTAACCTGATGTTTTGGGTTAAAGATAATGACTGTAGACAGCTGTGTTATTGTAATCCCATCATAGTTGATAACGAATCCAGCTGTGATCTGGGTCATCGTCAACTAATTATAGTGGTCTCATTTGGTGGAGCTATCATCTTGCCTTTGAGTCATCGTAGTGAATCATCATTGTCTAGTCGTGAGTCATTCTCGTTTTGTCTTGAGTCATCGTCGTCTCATCGGAAGTCGTCATCGTCTCGTTGGGAGTCGTCATCGTCTCGTTGGGAGTCGTCATCGTCTCGTTGGGAGTTGCCATCATCTCGTTTGGAGTCATTGTCTTATCGGGCGTCATTGTCTTACCGTTGTCCGTCATCTTGTCGTCAAGTCAGTTTAGTTACAGATGTGACCAATTTTCACTTTTGGCATCCAACATCAGTTATTGTCTAGTTTATGAGTGTTGGGTCAGTTGCATTATACAGAGGTTTCATCTCTATAGTAAGGTAATTAATTAAATTCTTATATGGTAATTGATTGTTTAATAGTGTGAATGTGACAGTGAATGAACATGTATACAGCCACTGTCACCTGATATCAAGTTATTTATTATAGTTTTCTTTAAAATCATCATCTTTCAAACACCACCCAATCGAAGCCTAAGTCATCAACATTTGCTACAATTATAAGAATGATGATGAATAAAAGGCCTGTAGTATAAATATAAAGTAGATTAATTTGGCATGATGCTTTCGAGTTATAGAAATCATCATCTTTAAAACACCACCCAATCGAAGCCTGAGTCATTAACATTTGCTCTACAATTATAAAAATGATGATGAATAAAAGGCCTGTAGTTTAAATATAAAGTAGATTAATTTGGCATGATGCTTGTCGAGTTATAGAAGAAGTATCTAAACGGATTTATGACCCCTTAATAAGTCCCGTGAACTTGATCCTATCCCTACATTTCTGCTAAAATATTGTCTTCACACACTAATTGTTCCAATTACTGAGATCATAAATTTATTACTTAGCTCCGGAGTGTTCCGTTCCCATTTTAAACATACCATACAATCCCTCTTCTTAAGAAATCATCTTTACAACCAATGACCTAAACAGCTATAGACCTATTTCTAATCTATCTTTCATATTTAAGGTATTAGAAAAAGGCGTATCCTGTCGTTTCAACGTTCACTTAAACTGTAATCACCTGTCTAATATTTTTCAGTCTGCTTACAACCAATGTCACTCTACAGAAACCGCTCTACTAAAAGTTCATGACGACATAGCACTAAATATGGACACAGGAAAGGTCATAGCACTAACACTTTTAGATTTATCTGCAGCTTTTGACACCATCGATTATTCTGTTCTCTAGATCACCTCTTGGTTGGTATGGCATATCAGGACACTGGATCCACTGATTCTTAACGAATATATTTCAATCAATAAAAATAAGAACAGTTTTTCAAATGCTGTGCCTTTGTTTTGCGATGTTCCCCAAGGCTCTGTTCTTGGACCACTACTATTTACTCTGTATACCACCACTAAGCTCACTTATTCACAGCCACAAATTAGACCATCAATTATATGCAGATGACAGCCAAGTATACATATCTTTATCTACATCAGACACTGATCTTTCCCTTAAACACTTGGTGACTGTCTCAGTGATATATCTGGCTGGATGACAAACAATAAACTTAGGCTCAATGCCAACAAAACATATTTCATCATTATAGATACATCCAGACAACGCAGTACACTTACTCATTTCTTCCCTACGAACATTCTTAGTCATAGCATCACACCATCAGACACTACGTAATATTGGTGTTACATTTGATAGAGATTTTAATTCCAGAAAACATATTTATCTGACATGTCGCTCCTGCTTCTATCATATTAGCGACCTTCGCCATATTTGGCGCTATATTTCTCTTTCAATAGCCAAATCCATTGCTATATCACTCATTTCTAGCAGGCCTGATTACTGCAACTCTCTTCTTTATAGCATTGCATCTAAGAATATTCTAAAACCGCAGTGTGTTCAGAACTGCTTAGGTAGGGTTGTCACACGGTCTCCTCGGTTTTCCTATTCTGTCCCACTTCTGAAATCTCTTCACTGGCTTCCTGTTCAATCTCGCATCATTTTGGGTTGTCCGGAAGATCCTAGTTTGAAATATCATAGGCCGAAACAACTTAGTCCAATCTATCTATCTATCTATCTATCTATCTATCTATCTGTCTATCTATCTATCTATCTATCTATCTATTTATCTATCTATCTATGTCTGTCTGTCTGTCTGTCTGTCTGTCTGTCTGTCTGTCTTTCTATTTTGCGGTGTTCCCCAAGGCTCTATTCTTGGACCACCACTAAGCTCACTTATTCACAACCAGAAATTAGACCATCATTTATATGCAGATGACACCCAAGCATACGTATTTATCTATCTATCTTTCTATCCATCCATCCATCCATCCATCCCTGTCTGTCTGTCTGTCTGTCTGCCTTCCTGCCTGCCAATCTATGAATATATCTATCTATCTATCTATCTATCTATCTATCTATCTATCTATCTATTTATCTATATAAGTCTGTCTGTCTATCTGCCTGCCTACCTGTCTGCCCACCTATGAATATATCTATCTATCTATCTATCTATCTATCTATATATCCATCTATCTAGCTGTCTATCTATCTATCTGTATGTCTGTCTATCTATCTGTCTGTCTGTCTGTATTAAAACCACAACAAGCTCTACTACCAGAACCACCATCACTAGTGCTGCTGCTACCACAACTAGTATTACTATTACTACTATGACTGTTACCATGACTATTAATAATACTGCCACTATTTTATTGTATAAGAACCACACGATGAGTTCAAACACAACAACAACAACAATTTCTACAGCTCTTACTAATTCGACTATTAATATTACTAATCGATAAAAGTAACAATTGCAACAATAAGTAGAATATCTACTCTTGAGATTATAACATTTGCGCAGTTACAAATAGTATTTGCTGTGTATATTTGACACACATCTTGATCAACTGTAGACCATTTTTGGCAACAAAGCGATTTAGTTTCCTCTGTTCGTTCACACTACAAGAACATTATGATATCAAGTAACGCGTAATATCGATCAATGGGATGTTTCCCCGAAAGAGATATATTTCCGGCATCGATAACTTATACCAGGTATTTGGCTCTTTACAAACTACTGGACCTATTTATCTGATAACGACATATTATTTGACTGAAAATGACATTATTTAGCTGATAACCATTAAAGGGTCAGTAAAAGTATATGGGTTATCTTTGGCAAATGTATTAACACCTATGAAAATGTCAATCAGTATGCCGACCTGCCTACTACCATCTTCAAAACGTCCACTATTTAAAGGTACTCTTGACACAAGAAACACTTGTAACTGTAGTCGATGCCCTTGTTACATCTCGTATAGATTATTATAACATCAATCGCATTTAGCGAATTCAGAATAATGCAGCTCCTATATTGACAAATACTAGAAAATATCATCATATCAGCCCAATTCTTCAAAACCTACATTGGCTACTTGTTATACAGGGTATTTATTCCAAGATTTTACTAACAACTTATAAATCTATCAATGTCCATTAGAAAGTCATCCCGAAAACCTGTTCAAGGTTGCTTTCGCAAATATATAACGATTATATTTTAAATCATTACACGTCATATAACAGGGAGGTACAAGAGTCTATGCGAGATGCAACAAAAGCATGGACTACAATTACATTAGGGATAATTGAAGATGCACCCATATCTAATTCTGATATTTTTAGGGATTTATCACGATGTATAAAGCTAAGTATGTCACATATGCTTTTAGTTATCTATAGCCGAATATCAGCAATACAATGTTATAAATTCTTCAACCAAGAGAAGATATTTAGCACATTGTCTGGATCCAATGATATTTACAGATGTGTGTCATCAGTATACAAGTAATATTTACCCCCATATCGCCGCGCAATGATTTCAAGAGGATGGGTTTACATTATGAAAACCTGAGAACCAAAAACTGAACCCCGTGGTACACCAGATAACAAAACCTGAACATCAGATGAAATACCATGAGAAGACACTCTCTGGGAGTTTCGTTCCAGATAGGATTAAAACCATTCAAGTACTTTAGATGACAGACCAAACATCTCGTTTAACATAGAGAAAAGTACAATATGGTCAAGTGTATCAAATGCAGCAGACAGGTCCAGAAGAACAAATAATACTGGCTTACCTTGATCAATTTACAGCATAATATCAGTTTTCACTTGAACTAAGTCCTTTGCAGTGATGTAACAAATTTTATATACAGACTGTACTGATTGTAGTTATTATTGACTAAATATTTGTTTGGTTTAAATTAATTACCATTTCCATAACTTTAAATATTTAAGTTATTATTAATGATTTTACAAGGGCAGCTTTCATGGATGACGGGAAAGCACCCACAGATAATGATCTATTAACTATCTTTCTAATTGGGCTTATCAGAACATCGAGGTCCTCTTTTACAAGCCATACAGTCATTGGATCAACAACACAGAAAACGTTAGAAGACGCTTTCAGTAACTGTCTGGTATGTGTTTCTGTAAAAGGCTCAAATGTATCCATCATGGACATGAAGGATTCTTCTACCAATGGTATCCCCTGTGATAAGGTGCTGGAACGGAACTCATTATGTATATTTAGTATCTATTGACAGAAGAAGTTATTAAAACAATGGTCCATATCTTTATATGAGTTGATGATCTTTGGAAGGACAGTATCACTTTTATGTAATACTTTATTAACAACAGTGAAAATAGTCCTTTGATTTCTCTTGGATGCTTTGATCTTTTTATTGTAATATTCTGATTTGGTGGACGCAAAGGTATTTTTAAATTGAGTTTTACTGACGGTAAACAATTCATAATTAACACACTAACCAGTTCTAATCAATAGCTGCTTACAAAAAGGTTTCAGACGATATTTTATTCTAATCCAATAATATTCTATTGCGCATTATTGCTACTTTTAGAACTAAATCACTTTACTGTTTTCAGATGTAGGTGTTGTACATTTTATCACATGCTCCACAAACTGTAATGTCTGTTAACATATCGACTGCCTATAAAAGCTTAACTTTTCACCCAGGTTAGAGAACAACTTGTAACAAGTCAGACGTCTACGATTCATATAGGTAGGATTTGTTTAGTATTCGAGCCCAGGTTAAAGCTGTGGTCAGCATCTAGGGTGTTGAATTGTTCTATACATAGGTTTCTTTTGAACCACAGAAAATTACTTTTAAATGTAAACTGTTATGTCAAAGTAGTTATCTTCTGTATATAGTAACTTGTAATTGAATCACACGCACGTGCTGTTTAATAGGAGCTGTGGTATGAAATGATATTTGTTTTGTACGCGCTTCCGCTCTTGTAAGTAGCCTGCATGTAGCAGCTTCCCTGTGGGTGTGACATATTTGTCCCGTACGAAAAGCGGATTAACTGCCCCCCCAAAATAATGGGGCCCCCCCCACACAAATAATAATAATAATAATAATAATAATAATAATGTATATTTAATAAAGCGCCCTTACTAGCAGGAGCCATTCAAAGGCGTGAAAAAAATAATATTAATTTAATAATACCCCAAATAATGTCTGAAAAAACCCTGTAATGATTTAAAAGATAATAATTATTTATCTGTGAAAGCACCTTAAATAGGTGTGTTTTTAGAAAAACTTAAAATTTCCAAGAGACGACGAATTTCTAATTTTGGGCAATTTATTCCAAAATTGGGGGCTGCAACACAAAACCCAAAACCCCTATGACGAGCCGAGACACTGGCCCCTGCAATAGTATCTGACTGGATGACCTGATTTTTTGATGACTTTCTAATAAACCAGTTCACACATTTCTGGCCCCATATCATTAATGATTTATAAGTTATTAACAGAATTTTAAAAAATGGATACGCTGTCAAAAGGGGGAAAATTTTTTTCTAGTATTTGTTACAATGCAGCTGCACTATTCGAATTCGTGGGCATTAATTTATAATCAGATATGCCATATAACAGGGAGTTACAAATTTATACAAATTTAACAAAGGCAGAACTACAGTTACAAGTGATTCTTGTGTCAAGAATGTTTTTAAACAGTGGATGTTTTTAAAGATGGTAGTAGGCAGTCGGCAACTGATGTGACATGTTCATGATGTTAATACATTGGTCAAAAATAACCCCTAGTTTTTTTACTGCCCTTTAGGGGTAATGAAGATGACCCATCTGTAATGCTGGTGTCTTTGGGGATTTAAAAAATTTATGCCAAATATAAAATATTTGGTTTATTATCTTTTAGTTTTAGAAGATTTTGAACCCATAGCCAAATATCGAAATACAATGTTCTAAATTCTTCAAGGAAGGGGAGAAATTTAACTCATTGTCAGGATCCCGTGATATATACAGCTGTGTTCACACATACAAGTATATTTAACCATATGGCCAATGATCCCAAAAGGACCAAGGAAAAAAGAGGACCAAAAACTGAACCCTGGTTTCACCCGATAACAAAAAATGAATGTCAGATAAAATACCCTGAACAGACACTCCTGGGGTTTTTCCAATAGGATCTAAACCATTCAATCTCTACCTGAAACCAAAAAATAAACCTGAAAAAGTACATTTGGTCAACTTATCAAAACACAGCAGGTGGCAAAAAGGAACAATTGCATCATAATATCATTTTTCGCCCCGGCTGTTTCAGTGCTGTGACCACTTTTTAGGGAAACTGTGTGATTCATTAAGGTTATTTTGATTAATATTTTTTAGATGGAAAGCAACTGCCTTTTCTATAACTTTAATAAAAAAGAAGATTTGAAACAGGTCTGTAATTGTTATTACAGTCCATAGTGTTTTTTTTTTTTAATGGTTTTTCAAGGGCAGCTTTCATGGATCTTGGGGAAAAAACCCAGAGATAAGATTTATTAACTATATTTGTAATTGGGTTTATCAAACATCCAGAAACTTTCCCGCCAAAGGCATAGGGTCAACTGCACAGAAAGCATTAGTGCTTTTTTAGCAACTGTCTGATATCAGTCTCTGTAAAAAGGGTCAAATTATCCCTCATGGATATGCAGGACTCTTCTACCAATGGGTTACCCTGTGATAAGGTCTATGGAAAAATTATATTTAATATTTTTTGACAAAGAAGTTATTAAAAAAATGGGCCATATCTTTATCTGAGTTGATATTATTTGGGAGGACAGTTTGACTTTTATGTAATACTTTATTCAAACACTGAAAAAAAGTCCTTTGTTTCCCCTTTGGGTGCTTTGATCTTTTTATTATAATTCAGATTTAGCAGAGGGAAGGGTATTTTAACAAAAAATTTTTCTGACCTTGAACATTTCAAAAAGAACACACAAATGGTCCTGATCCACAGCCGCTACAATACCTTCTGTGTCTTTTGCAGCCTGTTGTTTTTATTATACCCTGGAAGCATTGGTCTGCTTGGTATTTCCTTTGTCCTTAAAAATGCATGTTGATCTAAATGTCTCTCTGAAACTGAATCCCCGATGATCCCCAAACATCCGGTGGATCCCAATACCAGAGAAGAGACCGTAGCAAAAAAGCCTCCTTGCAATTGACTTGTATCTTCTATATGAAATATCTTTAGCTAAAAAAAATTTTTTCTGAAAGATACATTAATGTCAACAAAGGGAAAAGATCAGACAGCATGGGAAAACACAGACACACCTTTAATCAAATTTTCATCATCACGGGGGGGTTAAAAATCTAAGATGTGACCATGTCTATGTGTTCTTTTTTTGAATTGGGAGATCTAAGAATGTCAGCCATTGTTTGGGATCTGCATTCCTCTGGCAATCCCAATGTATATTTAAAAACCTAAGATCAACAGATGACCACTGTTGGTAGCAAAAATCCAAATTCCGAAAAATTTCCCTTAAGAAATCTGCTGCTTTCAGGCCATTTTTTTTAGTGGGGTTAATCAGTAAAATTTAAAAATCCCCAGAAAAAATATTTTTTTGAACCAAAGCAAAAGGGTTTAAATAAAAATCACGGGAAAAATCCATCCCCCACCTTTTTTGTGAATCGGGTCATGGGGGAATGAATATCCAGCTGGAGCACATCACCCAAAAATTTTCTGGTCTGAAACATTACCAGTCGCCCGTCTCTGTTATGACAAGAGCATCAAGATCTATATCCTTAACAACATAGATATTTCATCAGATTTATTACAGATGACTGACATTAAAAAGACCAAAATTTTCATTTTGTACAGCTGTGCCATATATGGTGTTATTGGCACAGTGATCAAATTACTGGCATCAGACCCAATCTGCTTTGGATGTTTTCCATACGTTGCGCAAATCTCTACTATAATTATTTTAATTATAGAAATAAAATAAGGAAAAATTTAAAAAAAAAATAAAATAAAACAAAACATACACAAGCAAAAACCGAGTTCTTATGGGAAACACTGGAGCGGGCGATAATATAGGGCGTCAAAGAGCAGTTAAAAAAAAAAAAAATACAAAATAACTAAATATAATCAATTTATATTAAATAAAAAATTTATATTCATAATATCAAAATCACCGGGTAACTTATCTAATAGCTGAACTATCCAGAAATATTCCGGTGCCATTAATAGAGCCGGTCATACTTTATGAATTGTATGCATATATATATATATATATATATATATATATATATATATTGTGTGTGTGTGTGTGTGTGTGTAAATTTAAAGGGAAAAAGTTTTAAGAGAAAAAATTTAAGTTAAAATGTTTAAATATGGTATAAATGTGTCATTTATATATATATATATATATATATATATATATATATATATATATATATATTGTGTGTGTGTATGTTTTTTACCAAAATAAAGTTATAAAATCTACCCGTCACGTGATAGAAGACGATCCAGCAGCTAGTGTATTATTCATATAATTTCTTGTAGGCTAATTAATATTTTTTTTTTTTTTCAGAATTGGTGTCCTTACTTTCTATTTTCTTAATTAGTTTTGTGTTCTCAGTAGAATTGGTTTTTTTTATACCCACAAAGAGAATTATAATCTTGAAGAGACAAAATATCTAGGACACTCTGATCTATATAATCATCCACTTGTCTGTGCTGATTGACTTACTGACTAATTGGCTAATCGGCTGAACGAAAGACCGACTGACTGACTGACTAACTGACTGACTTTTTAATACTACTCTCCTCACTCACTCACTCACTCCCACTCACCACCCCCTTTCCCCCCTTCCCTCCTCACTACTCCCCCCTCCCCACCACCACCACCCTCCCCACCACCACTCACTCCTCCCCCCACTCCCCACCCCACCACCACCCCCCACCACCCCACCACCAATGTTAATAACCATAGCTACTTCTTTTACCACTACCACCACTCCTACTTCTATTATTGGTACTTCTCTAAGCGACCCATTTTTTATGATACTGACATCCTTTTTCAAAGAGTTGTTTTAATCATATGACATCCGTTTGTAAAGAAACTGTTTACATTTTTCCGATAATGTATCTTGTCATGATGCAGCTTCTAAGATTAATGTAACTAGTAGGTCAGCACCTGGTAAATATAAAATTACCAGCGTTTTGTGATGTCAGAAACAAGATACAGAAACAATAAAACTCCTTATTAAAAGACGAACGTAAACAAATGGATATATCGTTGTAATCCCGATGAGGGGAAATATAAATTAGTTGATTTTTTAAAAATTAAAAAAAGTGTTTAAAATTTTTTTAAAAAAAAATTTTTAAAAAAATTTTTTAAAAAAGAAAAAAAGGAAAACATTTTTTTTCCTTGGTTCTTTTTTTGGCCAAAAGGGCGTCCAAATTTTTAAAAAACAAAAAAAACCCTTTGTGCCGAAAAGGGGGAAACGATTTCACTAATACCCCTGTATCCAGAATGCTAATGAATCTGCGATTGATCCGTGCAGGTTACTTCGCCAGAACACCTCTGAAGAAACCTTTTTTTGTTGCAAAGACATCGACAGGCGCGTATGGATTGGGCTAGAAACCATTTTCGCTGGCAACAAGGTCATTGGCAACATGTTATCTTCAGTGATGAATCCAGATTCCTTCTTTACCGAATAGATGGTCGTATCCGGATACGCAAAGAGCAACATGAGGCCTATAATGAAGATTGTATCAAACCTAGAGTCAAAGCAAGGGGCGGTGTAGTTATCATATGGGGTGTTTTCCCCAATGGTGGAAAATTTGACCTTCACATCGTCGATGGAAACCTGGATCAGTACCAGCATCTACAGATCCAGGAGAAAAAGTTATTGCCATTTGCTCGTCTGACATTTGGGCATCATTTTATGTAACAGGATGACAACGCCAGGCCTCACAGAGCTTGCACAGTAGTCAATTTCATGGAAACTGAACCGATCGAACACATGGAATGGTCATCAGTGTCACCGGATATGAAACCTATAGAGAACATGTGGTCCGAAGTAACCCGCACCATGTATGCAAGTGGCAACCAGCCTACTAATCTGGTGGAATTGCGACAGCCAGTCATTAACGCATGGCAAGTTGTTCCCCTTCAAACCCTGGTAACTCTGATTGACAGCATGCCTTGACGAGTACAAGCTTTGTACGATGCCCGAGGCGGTCATACCAAATATTAAACTGTGATTCGTGTCCCTCATTGAACACTCTACATAATCAGAACGTTTGAAGTCCATTTCCTGACAAATTCCTGCTTTATTTAATGCATTGCTTAACGGCCCATATGTCGTATGTTTAGCATTTTGGCAATAATAATCATATTCCATTATATTCAGCATGATCCAGAATACCTTATAGTCTTTCAAATGCATCAGTATATTCCTCATAGGGTAATTATATCGATAAATATACACAATGCACATATTCTGATACTTTCACCGGAAAAACCTAATTCTAAATAAGAAATAACAAACAATAAAATTATATTCCATATTTATTTTCAAGTCTGTATATATATATATATATATATATATATATATATATATATATGAATTCCTGGCCATAGATGTATTAAGTACCTCTAAGAAGCTTGTTTAAGCTGGATTCAATTTGTGCAGCATGTTATCTATGGTGAAAGGGTCACTTTCGCCTAATATAGTGATATCGAATATAATTGGACAGTGTTTAAACCTCATAATGGACTATGCCACATTTCGATATAGGATTAAACTATGATCACACGTTCGATATTAATATTTTTAATGAGACTTACTCTCTATTAGCACAACCTGGTCATAACGGGTTGGGCATTGTCCTGGCCCTCAGAAGATGTTAGTGAAGGAATATTTATAAACTTTACAAGTGTCAGAGTACTTTACAAACATCCTATAGGGGAATGCCAGTAAACATGTAAAGGGAAAACGATTAAATTAGATGAATGATCATTTAGCTGAAATAACTACGAAAGTTGTTGTGTTTGATATTTTACGGATATTTCATCTTTAATTTCGTTATATGGTTCGGAACTATTTACAGCCCATTTTGCCCACACAAATGCAACAATCAGTTCTAAATAGCGTTAAAATTTAATAGTTATGTGATAAACATTTCAGCTATTTTGTTTCATCTGGAATTTAAAAAAAGACAAAATAAAGGTAATGAAGTTAAGTATATAATATTTGTTTTATTATGATTTAATATTAGAGTCATCCATAGCCGAATATCAGCAATACAATGTTCTAAATTATTGAAGGAAAAGGAGAAATTTAGCTCATTGTCAGGATCCAGTGATATATATATATATATATATATATATATATATATATATGTATGCGTATATATAGCTGTGTGCCATA
This sequence comes from Paralvinella palmiformis, assembly GCA_025642065.1. Taxonomy (NCBI): domain Eukaryota; kingdom Metazoa; phylum Annelida; class Polychaeta; order Terebellida; family Alvinellidae; genus Paralvinella; species Paralvinella palmiformis. The sequence goes on from JAODUP010000134.1 coordinate 682,679, forward strand.
GGCATAGATGAAATATTTAACGGCATATCGTTGTGCGTTGATTCGAAGAGGAAGGGTATATATTATGAAAACCAGAGGACCAAGAACTGAACACTGTGGTACACGAGATAATACAAATAACTGAAGGTCAGACAAAATACCATGAACAGACACTCTCTAGGAGCGTTCTTCCAGATAGAATCTAAACGATTCAAGTACTTTACCTGATAGACCAAACATGTCTTTACACTTTACAAATGCAGTACATGTTAAGAAAAACTAATAATACTAACTTAGCTTTACCAAATGACATGATAATATCATTTTTTCACTCGAACCAAGGGTTTTTCAGTGCTGTGGCCACTTTTATATGCAGACTCTAGTGATTGTAGTTATTATTGACTAAATATTTGTTTAGATGGAAAGCAACTGCCCTTTCTATAGCATTAGTTAAAAATATAAGATTTGAAATAGGTCTAAACCTTTTGAATATGTTAGTTCAAACTGGGTTTTTATCGATTATTTTTTACAGGGGCAGCTTTTATGGAACTTGGGAATATGCCTAAAGATAATTATGTATTAACTATTTTTTTATCGGGCTTATCAGAGCATCCTGATACACTTTCACAAGTCATGTGGGCATTGGGTCAACGCACAGAAAGCATTAGCTGAGGTTTTCAGCAAATATCATATACTGTTCTTTGTAAAAGGCTGAAATGTATCCAACAGGGACTTGAAGGACCCACCTACCAGTGGAATACCTGTGATAAGGTGCTGGAAGGGAACGTATCATGTATATTTAATATGAGTTGATAATATTTGGAAGGACAT
>JAODUP010001350.1:0-12500 GCA_025642065.1 Paralvinella palmiformis
CAGCAGCGGCCGGAACACATCAAAGTAATAATTGAAAATGCAATTATTTGGCCTACCTTCAACTAGTGTTCCGACTCGCTCGCGGTATCCGATGAGAGCGACACGACCCGGGGCTGACTCACAGAGCGTATTGAGATCGTCAGCTCGCTCATATCGGGTCTTCTGTTGGCAAACAGGCGTGATAATTATACTGAAAACGCCTAGAAATCGGTAACTTACGACTAACTGCCACGTGTTTAACGTATAGTAACACGAACGAAGGTTAACGCGCTGGGTCGAAAGCCCAGCGCGAATCAAACGAAACCGAGAAATACTACGTGTTAATTCCGCTTGATCCTTGATCTCAATATTAGATCAATTTATCAAGCTCACGTCGGTATGTTAATAAGATGTTGTGATAATGTCCTAGTCTGGTATCTTCTTCTTATCAGTGTTATCATCGCTCTGAAGAAGTGTCACCTGTTTTATTATGGACTCTTTCACTTTCCGGTGGCTTCTATTTATTGCAATTTATATTAAACATGATGTGATATGTAATATATTTTTTGGGGTTATTGTCTCAGGCTTCTACAGGTAGAGGTCTTATCGGCTTCATGGTGTGTCTCTCAGTCTATGAGAAGATGTGACCACCATTATGATATAAAGACAGGTTTAATTAGTTCAAACCGGCAGGTGATTGGCTCTGGTTGTGCCGAGATCGGACACCAATTCTGTAGTTAGGCACATCGGATGTGATAAATGCTCATCTTCTTATCATCGAGTACCCTTTGATCGATTAGATATCGTAGTCGGTCCAAAACAATCACCACCGCTTCAGTATATGTGGTCCCTTTATAATGAGTGGTTGAACCACACACACAACCCTCCCCCCAGGCAGAGCACCGCGTATGCGGTGGGGTTAGGTGTAAATGGGTAAAGATACACTCGCCGTGTCTGACGAGATGAGACACCACTGCCGGGTTATAAAGGTTGTAATGCGACTTCAACGTCAATCAGACGTCAGTATCCTTTAACACGAATCCCCCCCCCCCAAATGCTCACAATGTTCTCAGCCGAAAACATACGAGTTGATATAACAAGGTTCAGGAACTTGGTGATCATCGAACCCGTGACCCTTAGCACCAGGTGTCGCGAGCTTTACTCATCGGCTACCGAAACTCGTTAGATTTCTACCCGTAGAAAATAGCAGCAGGAAAATGTATGCCTCACGGCTAGTTGAGACTTCTATAGGAATGTATAGGTTCTGAACCCGAGTTTGAGAGACTATAGAGAGACGCGCTTCCGTTTCCGTGGGAATTGGTTACGGTTTAAACATGATCGCTCTGTCTAAAGGATGATTCATCTTTCGCGTGATCCATTTAGCTTGCCAAATGCCGAAAACGGCCGTAAAACAACAACATTTCGCGGCGTTTGCACGACGTGCACTGAAATAGCTACGTCATCACTTTTTTAGGAGAGGGAAATACCGGAACCATACTCCGAGGGGGGTTGAATTGTTAAAAAAAACCATCTCCCAGTAGAGTGTCGTTATCCGACGATAATTAAGACGAGATTGCCGACACTAGGTGATTCCCTTATCTTTCTGTTTACAATCTGTCAGGTCGAGGTGACCTATGTCTATAGCGCAGCGTTGAAATCACCGGTCAGCATTATTACATAACAATGAACCGACGACGACGTTCCCGAACAAAGCCGAAGCCATCTGCCCGCTGGGCCACGCGCGGGGAGAATCCCGCGGCTAACGTGAGCGCGTTATCCGCGGCTTAGCGGTGTTTGACCGTCGACGACTTTTAGAGTCGAAGTTTTCGAGAGTTTGACAGATGACCAAAGAACAAACACGGCGTAGCGCATGGTGACAGGCTTCTAGGGCGCCATCTTCTGGCCAGAACAAACAATCAGCTGTTTGTTTATGCTAATTCTCAGTTCGAATTGCGATATAAATGTGCGGCAGACGCTAGGTGGCGTCTCGGCGCTGGTGATCGCGATCACGAGGGGAATAAATCAATTAGCGGGGACCGTCTTACCTGGCTAAGGTGAGCTCGCTCTTGTCATGCTGAAACTTATGACGGCATCGGTAGTTCGGAGGCTAGGTGGCGCTGTATGCTTACCGCCGAGGCGACACCTGGTGCACGTTATCGTCGTAATATTGCTGGTTTGTTTACGAAAAACTAACCGGATGTGTTGACATAGTCATTGTCTTTCGATAGACAGTGTGTTTGTATGTCATTAAATTAAACCCGTACATGTGTGTGCTTGTGCGTGTGTATCTCTCCCCTCCCTTTCTGCGTGTGTCTGTTCGTGTGCGCGCGCACGTGCGTGCGTGCGTGCGTGTATCTGCACGTGTGTGGTCAACACATGACCACGCGGCTAAAGAACGAGACGGGCCCTAAAACTCGACACCAAATTACGACCCATTTAATACCGAACGACAGCGAAACAAAGTTAGTCATCGAACGCAATAAATCCAACATGGACGCCGACCTTTCTTTATTCGTCTGACGATCGTCGGAGGCTCGTTTTCGAGCAAATTACGGTAATGACAGCTCGGCCAATCAGATCGCCGCCTCGCTACCGTAATTTATTCGACTTGAGCCGCCATTTATCACCGCGCGCCCTCGGACGACTGGGGCCAGCTGGTGGGCCGTAAACTACACAAACAGAGCCAATTAGTGCCGCCTAAACTCCGTCATTACACGGCGAGGCAGATGAGCAGGACATCAGAGACGGGGCCCCGTGAAATAGTTGCCGGTGTTTGTGGGTGTCATGGTTACCGGGCGGTGTGTGTTTATACGCGAGGGGGGGGGGTGGCCCCGTGATCAGGTGGGGGTTTGACGATAATTAGGGGGCGTGTGATCGCCGTGACAAGAGCAGTTAACGAAATATAGCCGTCACGTGACCGAGAATGGTTGGGTTTTTTTCTTCGAGAAACATTCGAGATTTAATGTTGGACTTGGAAAGATCGGCATAAGAAATGAAAACTGAGTCTCTTTTGTAATTGAAGTTTGTTAAAATGAAATTGTTTAAATGTAAGCTCCAATAAATCTCCAGCTCTAGCTCTAGCTAAAGATACATTTCTGTTTATATATATTTAAAATTTCTCGTAAAGTAACCGAATCCATATAAATGGGGGGGGGGGGTCGTTTGGAATTCCGATCTGGTGAGCAGAAACCGGAACAGACAGCTGAAATACGATCAGTTCTATATATAAAACCAGACATGTTTGTATGTCGGATTAGGAGCGATGTCAGAACGTAAATACAGAACGTCCGCGTTGCTGTTTCCAATGACAACACTGTTACTGACGCCTGGCGGGTGTTATACTTCCCAACGAAATGAGATATAATTTATTGAACCGCAGAAACATTAGAAATGTGTTTAATATTTTTAAGCTGTGTGCGAAATAGAAAAGGTTATGCGACTTTACCATCGTGCGCTTTTAAAGCTCTGTTAGCAATATCCGTTTGGGGTTAATTTAATCGGAATCCTAAGTTGTCGGATTATATATATCCGGATTATATAGGGTGTGACTGTAACTAATAAGTGTCCTCTAGAGGTTAGCTTGATTTTAATCTTCCGTTGATAAGTTATTATTGATTATTTTTTAGATTATTGTCATAAATGATAAACAACATATCTGATAACAAACAATTAATAATTGACTATGACAGACCGGATGGCTTCGTTAGTTGAGTTGGCCGACATTCATTTCGTAACTCCGAGATCGAGTCCCGCCATACCCGCACACACCCCAGCTCCCTCATTCGTACACCACTAGCCCGGGAAGACCATGTTTTGGTCTGTTTCGTATGTTCTTTAAAACGGTTGGTCTCTCAAAGCAGTTTCGAATATTTATAACGGCTGTTCACTTGGAAATTGGGGGTGTTTTGTTTTTAAGGCTGAACCACCTGCGGGTCCCATAACATCGGAAACGAATTACCAGGATGAGACCAGCATTTCTTATTGGTCGGCTTTACATGCGTGTCAAGGTCGAAATATATATTTGGATCCTCGAGCTAATAGAAAGATCCGGATACAGAAAAAAGAGACAAAAACTGCGGATGACACACGAGCTGGAGAGAATGACAATCGAGATGACAGCGTACAGTTAATAACAGACGACAACACGTAAAAAACGTCACAATACGTGGCACAGCCTGTAGACGCCATCTTAAAACCAACAACACGATGGCTTAATGGCGTCGATCACGTGATCTAGCTGCTTGTCTCGCCACAAACGATAGAATGTTTTCGGCAGACGATTAGCGAAAGTCGGCTCAAAGTCGACTGATGGCAAACAATTTTATTCCGTCGACTTAAGGCCGTCAACTCGGAAGAAAAATTTAAGGATTTAAGTCGGAAAGGTTCGAGAAAGGAGACGAACTAAACGGACGATTCGATTCAAACAAACACTTCGAGAACCAAGATCACTTTTCTCTACAAATTGACAGTTTCAGGCCAGAGAAATCTGAAACCAATGAATTATCGCACGGGAGATTAAAGGTGAAGTGCGAATTTAGTGTAATGAAAATAAACAGCGCCAAGCAGACGATCGCTGACAGAGGTTTTGAGGGGGAGGGGGGGGCGGCTCTGATGGCAATTTTAAAGGAGACGCTCTATAAGGGAGAGACACCGAGACATTCAATTTTCAGTAAAGGCGTTTCAGGTGAAAAATGTTGGGTATTCCATTCGAGGCAGACTGCTACGGACATGACAGTTAAGTTAGAATATTCCACACGCACGGACGCATGCACGGACGCACAATTACACACACACACACACACACACACACACACACACACACACACACACACACACATATATATATATATATATATATATATATATATATATATAGAGAGAGAGAGAGAGAGAGAGCTGCAGCTAGCTAGCTAGTTAGATAGATAGATCGATAGGTAGATAGATAGATAGAAAGGGAGGGAGTGAAGCAGGGGTGAGGGGGAGGGGAGAAAGAGGGGGAGAGACGACATGGGTAATTCTCGGACAAAACACTATCACGGCAGACGATACGGCGAGTAGCAGCCGATCGTTGTAACACCTCCGTGACCTACACCTATTTCGCCCGCGCCAACTTCCGGTGACGATGGCTCTCCAGAACAAGATGGCGTGTCGATCGAGCAAATCGTTATTCTCGGCGTCCGGAGCTCGCGAAAATCGGCCGCAAAATGTGGACATTTGCGCAAAGAAATATGCAACTACTGGCCTACCGGAAGTGGCTATGTGACATTCGACTGTGGCCTGATGGGAAGTGCCCGCCATGTTGGTTGTCTAGTGCTGAATGGCTCAGTATCGACTAATGGTGTTTGTTTAATGCACGTTTGAATTGGTGGCCATTTTGGCGACAAAATGGCGCTACGTAAGAGAGAGATATAGACAAGTGACCAGATCTTGTTTCGATTCGTCGAGATTGAGCTATGGTCTTTCGTGGGATTTGTCTCATATTCTTTTTGTCCTTTGTATATATTATATGACTGACTGACTGACTGACTGACTGACTGACTGACTGACTGACTGACTGACTGACTGACTGACTGACTGACTGACTCACTCACTCACTCACTCACTCACTCTGCTCCAGTCTGTAGGATGCAATAAACGGGGTCCTCCCGGCGGGTGGCAGATGAATTAAAGTGTCGCCCCACAGCGGCGGAGTCATACATTAAGCGATCGTTGACAGTTCTCCTATTATCGCTCATCCACTCTTAACGCAGGCCCTTTGTCGCCACGCCTAATTACACCGAGCTCCGGGATCACCGTCAACCGCTAGGCGTCGCTCTTTCTCTGTCCGGATAGCGGCCAGCCCGGAAGAGAGCATTCACCAGACCGGAAGTCTTTATGCTGATATATCGAGCGCTCTCGATTCGGTACTTGCCGGTAATTGTCGAAGTTGGTAGTCCGAATATCCGGGACTCCGGCCGTCTGGGAAATTCAGTCGTTCATAAGGATCCTATCCGGGTAATCGAATCGCTCTTTCGTTCTGGATCGATTGGCGACGGCGAAATATTTTCATTTATTCGAAATTATGGTCGTTCGCAGCCGGACGTGTTAGCCACGACGCCAGAGGGCGCCTCCGCCGTCCTTCGTCGTGCCGATCACGTGCAGGCGGGACAGGAAGTCGGAGCGGCGCGTTGCATGCTGGGTAGACGGGCGAAGGGGAATGACGGGTGGTCGATTGTCGGGGAAAAAAACGGCCGTAGATCATTCTGGAGCGAAATAAAATCGAAAAACGATCAAATGTGTCTCCGATCGCGATGACGCATGCGCATACAGGTCGGCCATATTGCATTAATATGACGTCAGACAGGGAGAGAGAGAGAAAAGAATTATTAAAGCAGACTGGCGGCCATATTTATTTTACCTCGCGATTCCACGATATTGAGCTGCCTGCCAAGTGGCGACCGAAACGCCGCCTGGTGGGTGGAATTAAAGGAGTAGTACCGGAAGGGGGGGGGGAACATTCTGGTAGCAGGATTGTGATTGTGCAGCACACATACACACAGATTCTCAAAATACTAGACCCAATACACATACCTACAGGCACTCAACACACAGACTCGAAATAATATACATACATATATACATTCTTAAATATCTATATATACCTATGGGCCACATGCATATCAGGATATGCACGCATGCACACACATACACATATATATGCCCGTATACACGTATACAGCTAATCTGTATAATCAGGTAATATGTATATTACCTGAAAATTTCAAGTAATCTGTATTAAATATCAGTTAGACGTATATCCTGAATATTTCATATAAATATATATATTACATGATTATACAGATTAACTGTAACATATATACATATATGCATCTACAAACACATTTTTAAAATACCAAAATATAAAATTCTACACATCCATCCATCCTTACACCGATCCATCCATCCAACCAACAAACACAGACACGCTCTCTCTCTCTCTCTCTCTCTCTCTCTTCCTCCCTCCCTCCCTCCTCTCTCTCTCTCTATCTATCTATCTATCTATCTATCTATCTATCTATCTATCTATTTTCTATCTATCTAACAAACAAACAAACAAACAAACAATCCGTTGTGTCCAGTTAATATTCAGACTTCGAGTCATTATTTTGATATTTACCTTCCACCTTGAAATATACAGTCCCTTATAAAATGTACTAACCGTTTATCAAAACTATGACATTATTAAATGCTAAACATATTATAATATTATAATCAGGAACCATATGCTGTATGGCATCCTCATGAATATTCGGTACTGCCCGTGACCACTCGGCAATTTCCGCTGGGTAGACTTTGTCGTGACGTCATCAATGTGTGTGTGTGTGTGTGTGTGTGTGTGTGTGTGTGTGTGTGTGTGTGTGTCGTGTGTGTCGTGTGTGTGTGGATGGATCTGAACCAGGGAGGCTGCCATGATGTTCGGTTGTCACAATAACGTGATGACTATTTGTTGTAAATATTTATTTATTACAAAATTAATATGATGATTTGTAACATGTCTCTTTTCACCTCCTTACCAATGTACATAAAATGGAATGTCGATGTTATATATATATATATATATATATATATATATATATATATATATATATATATATGGTGATTATTATTACAAGTGACTTAGATCCGTCATAACCATATATAGCAGTGTGACGTATGTGAAGTACAATATGATGACGTATGAAAGTAATAAGTATCATGAACAGACGTACAAAGAAAAAGTAGGAAAGTGTGCGCTGACGTCACACACACACACACACACACACACACACGCGCGCGCGCGCGCGCGCTTTGGTAGGTGTGAAACGTATATGTGCGGACGTACATACATGTTTGGACACGTACATGCGCCATATACCTATACCTCGTGTTTACATTTGTGCTGCTGGTTAGCATAAATTAGTTAAACTGACACCATACCAACATGCTCATACATGTAGCAAGGGGTTGTTTTGGGGCTAAATAATAATACAGTCATAGTATCCAAAACACACGCGCGCGCACACGCACACACACACACACACACACACATACTCACAGACATCATATCCCAAGCGATGATGTCGCAGCGATCCCCAGTGAGCACGTAGAGCTTTACCACTTTCCCGCTTCCCCGTATCCCAAACAATCCGAGTACAGTCTACCACGGCGAGGGTAGTGTCTCGTGTAGTTCGTGTTCATGCAATAGACGTCACCACCATCTTTGCGTCAGCGGGTAGTTATAGGACGACAGAGCACCACTAGACAGGGCGGCCATGTTGTTCATACCCATAGTACCACCACTACCGGTACTATACGTGCTACTACTATAGGTGCCGCCGCTCATGTTTATCGAATTCATGGCCGAGCTGGCCATGGGCCCCGCCATACAGGACATGGCCGCCCCGGGGCCGGACATCGGCTGTACCGAGGACATGGGGCACAGCTGCGTCGACATGGTGTTGTAGGCCGAAAATCCTGAAGGTGGCGCCATCGTCCCGTAGGTGGCGCCGATGTTGGCCAGCGGATCGCCGGATGGCGCCCCGGACGATTGCGGGAGGTAGTCCTGGTTCTTGATGTTCGGCTGACAGGGTTTGCCGTCCCGGACCAACACCGGGACGGCCACGCGGCGAGGGGATGGAAGGGGCGCCAGATCCAGACCCTTCTCCTGGCGGGTCTTCTTCAGCTTGTAGCGATGGTTCTGGAACCAGATCTTCACCTGGGTCGCCGACAGCCGGAGGATGCTGGCCAGGTGTTCGCGTTCCGGAGCCGACAGGTAGCGCTGCTGTCGAAATCGGCGCTCCAGCTCGTAGGTCTGCGCCTTCGAGAATAGAACGCGCCGCTTCTTCTTCTTGGCCGGTGCCGCGTCGCCCTCCTGCGTCGACGATGAGGCGCCGCCATCTTTGTCGTCGCGGTCCGACTCGGCATCCGATTGGTCCTCAGCCGTCTTCACCGAATCCGGACGGCCGTCGACCTTCAGCTTGTCGTCTCTGGATCCGTCCGAATGCGTCACGGACAGCGGCGTGTCGCGACTCAAGTCTTGTCCCGAATGAGTCACGCCGCCCAGACTGATGTGGCCGCCGCTGTTCGCCGACGTCACGTGATCCGTCATCGATGATGTCAGCACGTCGAACTGCGCGGCGCCGCTGCCGAGTTGCATGTGCGCGTGCGCGTTACTGGGTTGTGTGTACGGGTGGAGGTCAAGGCCGTTAGATAAGCCGCCGTGACTCGTTACAGACGGAGTAGAGGTGAAGTGTCCAAAACCTGACGAACATAGACGAAAAGGAGGGAAAAGGGTTAATTAAATAAATACTGATATTTATTAACATTTATTAACATTTAAGACTGAAATATAAAGGTAAACAATGTAAGTAAATAAATATAAACAATAAATATACTTTGATTAATAAGAGTAAGTTCAGTAAAGAAGTACTTAATTCTAAAACAGAGATTATATATATATATATATATATATATATATATATATATATATATATATATATATATATATATATATATATATATAAAAAAAAGCTTCCATGCAATTGGTAGTGCGGTTGATCACAGTTTTATAGCATCAGAGCTCAAACCGCTGCCTGCTACGTGCACTAGAGTGCCCGTAAAATAGCAGTATTTTGTAGACCTTGTTTAATATTCTTGTTAAATAATCGCTTTGTCATTTTTCAAAATAAAAAAAATCGATAATTATTGAATAAAGAATAAATAAACATAATGTTATTAATTATATTTGAAATAATTAACAGTAGAAGTGTTTTTATTGGAAACCGAAATATTCTGTTACAGTTTCGTAATTAGAGTATCATCATCGATTTGTCAACAGCTATTACAAGTTAATATATAACGCTTCATGCAATAAACAGAATATATTTACAAGCCGTATTCAGATATAATACAATTAAATTGAATAAGGATAGATTAGAAAATATTGCGCCTATAAATATTAATAAACACAATATATTTCATATTAATAGCGCAATATATTGGCTAATTCGTCTTAAAACTTTTGATCAGACTTCTTTTGGGACACCTGGGGGGAGTTTTATTTTAGTTTGAAATCACGGTTCCAGATTCGCTGTGCCTGTGCCTTATTATACACATCTATCACACACACACACACACACACACACACACACACACACACACACACACACACACACACACACACACACACACACACACACACACACACACACACACACACACACACACACATGCACACACATGCACACACATGCATGCACGCACGCACAAACAGGGTGTAACATATGATAAATGAAGTTAGATACAGGGGCATTTGGAAAAAATTGCTGAACTTGGTGTCGAGACTCTGAAGTTACTTCGACACAAGCGAATTAATATTTAATCAATCGACACCTACACATGGAGAGTTTATATATATATATATATATATATATATATATATATATATATATATATATACCAGAAAAGTTAGCTAGTTAGTTAGTTAGTTAGTTTGTTTGTTTGACTGTTGGCGAGGTTTGAATAAATCAATTTCGTATTTAAATTAAATGAACTCTGAGATATACAGAAGCCATCGTTACTTACCGCTGTAATACGACATGGCACCATCTTGACTGGAGAGCCACCTGGCGTAAGGATTGTCGTGGTGGTCGTAGGATGACGTCATGACTGCCATCGACTGCGATAGGTCTGTGATTTCCGGCATGCTGCTGCCCTGGAATAACGTCGGCGACGACCCGGAAACGTCGATATCAGCACCGGAAGCGACCCGCCGCCGCGGCGATGACTCGTCCAAAGACGACGACGACCGGCCCAGCAGAGTCTCTCCGTTATTATCGCTCAGCCCGATCAGATCTCGAACGTGGAAGCCGGCCGATTTGGCGCCGTTCATTACCGCGGCACCACCATCCGGCTGCTGCGGGGGGCGGAGTGACGAGAGTTACGAAGAGAAAAGACGAGAGCCAATTAGAGAGCGATAATCGATCGCATCCGGGCGCATTATGGGCGATAATTGGCGAGACTAATTATGGCGAAATCGTAATCCAAAAGAAGCGAGCTCGTCGGGTATCCACATTCCTAGCGGGTCAAAAACGACGAACGATCTACGCCATTTCGGTGCCGCGATCGCTTCCCGTCTTCCGGATTCGATGAGACCGGAACACGCCCGTAGCCGCCGCTGTTGTTGTTGCCGCTACCGACCGAATGGTCGTCTCGATTGCTTAATTTCCGCCACTTCTAGCGACCGTAAGCCTCTGACCGATCGACGCCTCGATGACGCGAAGCTAGCAGACGATAACCGAGCCGAGTACTAACGGATAACGAGCGGAACTTCGGCTAAAAAGCGCCAAAAATCTCCAGATGGGAGGAGTCTCGGCTCGCCGCTCGACCAATTCGTCGCCATCCTTCTCGCCGTCCTCCGGAACGCCGGCCGGCCATTGGCCAATCAGCGGCCGGCTCTACCGGCAGCCGAGCGCTGATTGGCTCGACGACCGGTGACGCGCCGTGGTCGGCCATGTTTGACGCCATGGCCTTAGTGGTTGTAATGGTGTCGTGGTGTGGTGGGGCCGTGCTCGGTCTATAGCTAAGACAGTCCTTATACAATTAAGGACATACTTGAGGTGTGGCCTTTGATTCGATGCTGAGGAAGGTCGCCTCTAGCCAATATGGCGGCCTAGTCGGCGATTTAATGTAACACACACAGGACAGTGGCGGGCAGCGGCGAACCCGATGAAATTTTTGCTCTTTTCAATACTGGGTAGTGTGTACGTATGTGTGTGCGTGTGTGGGGTGTGTGTGGATGTGTGTGGCTCGGGCGAATAGTGCGCCGAAGTAAAAGGCTGTGGGTTCTCAGCTAGAATCTAGACGGCGTCTCGGTTGGATGGCGCATTCTATGAGTGGTAGTTGTTATAAATGGGATACTATCGTGGAGGTTGAAGATGTCGCAGGATGATGTAGTTAATTATTGGCGGCTAATTACTAGAAATGTTTAGATTTAAAACACCCGTAACATATTGGCTACAATGGGTTAATATTATAATATTGTTGTTATTGTTGTTGCTGTTTTTGCTGCTGCTATTGTTGCTGCTACTATTACTACAACAAATAATACTACTACTACTACTACTACAACTACTACTACTATTACTACTACTACTACTACTACTACTACTACTGGACGTCCCGACCGATCAGTGGTTAGGGTACTGGGTTGCAAACCTCCAGGTTCTGGGTTCCAATCAGACTAATACCTCGGCAGCCAGGCATGTTCCACAAGTAACCATGCAGCGCCGATATTAAACAACTCAAATCAAATCACCTCAACTCAACTCAATTGAACTCATCTACTATTATTTGTACTACTGCTAACACTGTTCAGATCAGGGTTCGAATGCCCGGTCTTAGCCTGTATCTGTAGGATGTTTCATTTCGTAGCACAGCCTCCAGACATAGTTATAGGCTGCGAATTGAACCCCCGGTGCTACAGGTTTGTGACCACCCACGCT
>JAODUP010001350.1:15000-42500 GCA_025642065.1 Paralvinella palmiformis
CGATATGAAGTCACATCAAAGTCGGCGTTATTAGGCGGCTGGCTGTCGGGCTGATATGGGATTTGTGCGGTTAGTGGGTGTGTGGGATTTTTGGCGTTGGGATTACTGCACCGAGTCGAGGGTCTTGGGGTTGTTTGATGTGTTTTTGATATTAATTTTGTCGTGTGTACGCGTGTGTGTATGTAGACACACACGCGCGCGCGAATGGACGTATATTGTTACATACAGAGATAAGCACACTGACTCCGATTCACAGACGGACAGATAGACAGACAGATATATAGATAGTTATATAGATATAGACGGATAGACATACAGATAGATAGCGAAGATGGGAGGATGTTAGGGGGACAGAGGAACAATACGCATCACCAAATATAGACAAACAACAAGTTCTGAATTAGAAGAGTAAACTATCGCTTTGTTTCACCTCGGAGATGCCCAGGTGTGAGGAGACATATAACAGCTGGATACTCCACTGGGAAATGAGTTGTTCAGGTAGAAATTTTATTAGGTGGATGACAGTGATAACTCTAGGATTCGTTCACACGACTTTGCTGATGAAAACGGAGGGAATAAAAAACGTTGGCAACTGGAAGTTTCGCTCGTTACAGACAGACAGACAGACAGACAGACAGACAGACAGACAGACAGACAGACAGACAGACAGACAGACAGACAGACAGACAGACAGACAGACAGACTGACGACAGACTGACTGACTGACTGACAAACAGGTATACAGACAGACAAACATATAGACAGAGGGTGGACAGACGAACGGACGGACGGACGGACGGACAGCCAGACAGTGAGACAGATAGATATACAGACATACAGACAGACAGACAGATGGATGGACAGAAGGACGGAAGGACAGACAGACGGACGGACAGACGGATGGACCGACGAACGGACAGCCAGACAGGGAGAAAGAAAAACAGACGCGGACAGACGGACGGACAGACAGACACGCAATGCGGCTGCGCGCTGGACATTAACATAACCAGATCGCCATAAACCCCGGACGCCTATCGTACAATTATTAAACTACTCCCGTATATAGACCGACTACAGTATTAGCTAATACCGTATTGACAATCACCCGACAGCTGTCTAAGACGCCATGATTTATGACATCAAGTAAATAACGCCGTATCGTCGAAGTTCATCCCTCATATCGTAATATATTGTACCGCGGTGACTTCAATGCAAATAAACCGATCCACTTTAAGTCATTATAAATCGTCGCAGATCGTAACTTCTTGCGGATCTCTTCTGCTCTCGTCATTTCTCCGATAACGAATTCGGTAAACAAACCTTTACAATGAACTCTGGATCTGCGAGGGGACTCCAGTTCGCGATGGGATTGGTTTGGGGGGGGGGGGGGAGGTCGTGTGAAGAATAATGGTTACGTCAACACGTTGTTTTTTTATTTAGTTTACTATACGCACGTTTGATGTCTCGCCACAGCAGCTAATTTGTATAGTGACTCGTACCAACAGTTTGATACCGATTTCCCGAGCTACATTTCCTAGCTCATCCCTCAGTGTCTCACTTTCAAAGTTATTTATTTCACATCTTTGTATATGTCATATACGACATCTTTAAAATCTTCCCTCAAAATTGATCTCCTTAAAGAATATGTTTATGATTGTATATTATTATTATTAGTAGTAGTATTACCACCACCACCACCACCATCATCATCATCATCATCATCATCATCATCATCATCACCATCATCATCATCATCATTTTACAACGCCTTTTCATGCTCTTTAGCCGAGAGATTATTCTATTAATCATTATTAATTAATTAATTAATTAATTCAATTATATAATATGTTTATATTCATCAACCATCTCCGTTGTCTTATAAAGACGAAACCATTCCCGTCAGCTCTAAGGACATACTTGTGGTTCTAACACATATCTCCGCGGGTGTGGACTTGTACACCGCGACACCATCAACAACAACAACAATAACAACCCCGTGACACAGTTGATGGTGCATCACGCTGCGAACAGTGGTTTCAGGTACGAATCTCGTGTCTCTAGAGAGTTGCCCGTCGACTGACTGACTGACTGACTGACTGACTGACTGCTGGCTGGCTGGCTGGCTGGCTGGCTGGCTGGCTGGCTGGCTGGCTGGCTGGCTGGCTGGCTGGCTGGCTGGCTGGCTGGCTGGCTCGGCTCGCTCGCTCACTCACTCACTCACTCACTCACCATAACCAATCACCATCATAACTAAACTCATGGCTCAAAATAAGACGATGTAAATGATGATCACTGATAGTCGGGGGGGGGCTAGTGGTTTCGAGCCGAGTACCTGCCAGTTTATTGCCATTCACTCTTACCACTCAGCCATCAAAGATGACGACCTATTGTCAGTTATTATAATGTAATCAATATCAGATAAAAATCAACCCTTTTTTAGATGTAATGACGTAATCATCCAACTGGCAACAAAAAAAACAACCGTCTAGATGGTGTAATGGTACAGACGTCAGCTTGGCTATTGAGGTTCCGGGTTCTATCCCGTTGATGCTTTAACGCCCTAATCCTTATAGACCGCTCAGCCGTAGATGATGGTATGTGATGAAGATGTTCTCTTTTCAAATGACTGGATAGTACGTGCGTATACTCCCGTGGGAGTTTAGATATGGTAGAAATACCCGACTTTGTTCTGGGAGAGAGAATGCCGTGGGATAGACAAATATGTCATACCACTGACGAACAAAGGGGTAGAAAGTGCTTAGAACATCCTCTAATTGATATATATATATATATATATATAAGTGGTATAAAAATAGAAGCAAAATTTATAAAAGTTAACAGAAAAGAGAAAGGAAACGAAAAAGCAATTTAAAATAGGTCAACCGTGAACAAAACTGACTCATCCGTGTGTAGTATGTATTGTTTGAGGATGTGATGAGGTATATTGATGTCAATCGGCGAAAAATTAATTCGATTCTGTCCAAAGTGACAGGTTTATCCCGATAAAATATATCTCTAGCCCGCTGGGTTACTGTCTTGATCGGGGGTCGTCTTGTCTCCCAATAAAACCCGACCTATTTACCTTTAATTACGTCAGCGCCACGACCCGATTTCGCTTGCAACGTCCCGACAGCGACAGCCAATCAGCGAGCGGCATCCGATTACGTCATCCATTGTCGCCAGGACAACAATACACGGATGACACCTGATTTGATTGGCGTTTTGGGGGACTAATTGTTTCTTCTTCGGGTTTGAGGGGTGGAGGGGAAGTGCCGGGGTTGATCCAGCTGGGCACGGATTGGCGTATAACAAGAGATCCACTGACTTGATTGGAAATTTATTTCAACACCTTTCACCAGATTTCGTTTATTACAAGGAAGTGACACACACACACACACACACACACACACACACACACACACACACACACACACACACACACACACACACACACACACACACACACACACACACACACAACACACACACACACACACACACACACACACACACACACACACCTACACATACATACATAATACACACACACACGCACACACACATAGCCTTCCGTCCCTTCTAAAAAGGCGTCACTTGTTCGGAATGCCATGTTCGTGCCAATTTCGAATGCCAAGACTGGTTAATTATTTGAAATTCAGAAGTCTGGCGGGAACGAGTTAAAAACTAATTATATATTCCTAAATACAAATTCTTCCATCGTGCATTTTTGAATAAAATTATCGAACCAGCTTTAATGATGAAATATATTAGACATCTGTCGGATGAATGAATACGCGGGTGATTCATTTTCAAAAAAATCGTTACTTAGCGAACGGAATAAGGTTTTATAATCCGAACAGTTTCGAAAAGGTTCGAAAAGATGCGGTTTCTTGTAGGGGAAGGTTCATTCCGAAGCCAAATGAACTGGCTATGTTCTACTAATTTCTATGTCGACAACGGGCCGTGTTCTTCAGACATCAGGCCACAAATAGAGTCACATAATCACATAGTCACGTTGTCACATATAGTCACATAGTCTAATTTCTATCACAAAATACCAGCTGCTGCGTGACACTTCTATCAAAAATTACCAGCTGTGGCTTGACTCTGTCACCAAAATCAACATTTCTTTAGTCAACATCGTGCAGATCTCGACAGACAGACAGACAGACAGACAGACAGACATACAGACAGACAGACGGACGGACGGACGGACGGACGGACGGACACACACACACACGCCGCGGGCGTACCGCGCTTCAATTCGAGTGTCAATTTTCAACGAGAAGTTGAAGCCCGTTCCGATGGCCGTATAGTTAGTGTGAGTGTTTGACCGCTAGGTAGCGTGCGTGGTTCGCTTTGTGAGAGTCACTCCTGATATGGTTCGAGAGAGTGGTATTTAGAGAGTCTCACTGTCTCAGTCGAGTCTAGTCTAGTGTATTCTGGAGAGAGCTCGTCCATGTTAGTCCCCAATATGATCGTTATAAGCCTCGCCGTGTTAAAGTTATCAGATATGAGTGCTGTATAGTTGAGATTTAAGTACTACTAACAACAGTGACAGGTGTAATGTTAACATCGATAGAGAAATATCTATATAATGTGTTATAAATTGTGTAGAAGAGGGTGGAAGTGTTGGGGTTTGGGGGTTGGGGGGTTGGAGACGGGAGTTGTTGAGGATGACGGCCGGTTGAAAACGGCTTTACTGAATTATATTAAGTTTAGGTTTGTTTGGGGGAAGATTTATATATATATATATATATATATATATATATATATGTGTGTGTGTGTGTGTGTGTGTGTGTGTGTGTGTTTTACCAGTGTAGAATAAGGCACTGGCACAGGAAATCTGGAATCGTCAATTCAAAACCTGGACGATTCATCGTGAGAGGCAACTTTTAATGCTGAAAAATCCATGCGTTTCAGTACGAAAGGTTACACCTCCCGAATCAGTCACCTAATGAATCACCCAGAGGTTCTATCCAGGATTCGTGAACTTCTGTCTCAGTGCCTTGACACACAGAGACCACGCGTACGTATAAAAATAGACAACGCGCAATTCTATTTGATATCAATATTATTGTTAACAAAACAACATGGCTGACTTAAGTTCAGTTTATGTGTGTGTGTGTGTGTGTGTGTGTGTGTGTGTGTGTGTGTGTGTGTGTGTTGTGTGTGTGTGTGTGTGGTTTTGGTTTTGAGTGAGTTTGTGTGTGTATGTCTCTCTCTCTCTCTCTCTCTCTCTCTTTGTGTGTGTGTGTGTCTGTGTGTCTGCCTGTCTGTCTATCTGTCTGTCTATGTACCTATGCCCGTGTCCGCGCAAGTATGTATCAAAGTATTGGGTTTCTAAGTATATTTAAATAATTAAGTGCCCGTATACGTGTTTGTTTACTTACCGGCTCCATCATTATTAATTCGTCCCTAACGCACGCACGCACGCACGCACGCACGCACGCACGCACGCATGCACGCACCCAACGAGAGAGAGAGAAGAGGCGAGAGAGAGAGAGAGAGAGAGAGACCGGTGTTTCTAATTTACATCTATATATCCTGATAGCCCTACATAACTCATCTACAAAATAAAACTCATCGAACACCAACACTAACATCACTACCATCAACAACAACAACAACAACAACTCTAGCAACAGCAGCAGCAACAACAACAACAAAAATATAAAAATAACAACAATAACACCCGAAACTCGTCGTACTATAAACACACTCACCTCTGCCGTTTCTGGATCGTCCTCGTGCAGGGATTCGAGAACCTGAGACACGGATATCATGGCTGGCTGTGGGCTCCAGATGATCCAGACGTCCCCCTCTCTCTAACTATCTCCCATAAAAAGCGTCAGTTCCTCACACCACCGACATCGTTAGGTCTCATATATCCGTGAGAGAGACACCAAATAGCCAAGTCTTCCACCGAGTCACTAATATTTACCGTATTTTCAATATCTCTGGTTCAATGTACTAGTCCACGTTACGCCAGATTTCGGTCGATTTCGGCTTATGTCCTGTTTTCTATATAATCGTGTTTGGAGACTTCACCGTCTCGATGTTAAGATCTCCCCCCTCTCTCTCTCGCTCTCTCTCTCTCTCTCTCTCTCTCTCTCTCTCTCTATGTCTCTCTCTCCCTCTCTCTCTCTCTCTCTCTTTCTCTCTCTCTGTCACCACCGTGTACTGTGGCGACGTTTGTGGACGATATAGGACGTAGTCAGCATTATGGTCTAGTCTAGGTAGGACTTGTTGTCCAGGTGAGTTATTGTTGACATTTGATGATAAGAGATAGGAGGCCGTCTGTGTGTTATCAGCTAATAAAATTGTTATCGCGACAGACAGGGCCAGCACTGGTCCGTGTATGTGAATATGCGCGCGCGCGTGTGTGCGTGTGTATGTGCGTGTGTGTATGTATGCATGTGCGTGCGTACTTGTCGATCTGTCTGTCTGTCTGTATGTATGTCTGTCTATGTGTGAGATAAAGCTTGTTTATTTATTTCACGGATTGAACGTCATGCATATAAATGTGCGTAGATGAATATATATATATATATATATATATATATATATATATATATATATATATATATATATATATATATATAAAAGAGATATATATATATATATTAGGTGGTTTATGTTTATCTATTATATACGAGGAAATAAAAACCATAATGACTGACAATAAACATGTTAACATTAGATACTATATCATAGAGTGGTTAAATGGTGATTACTAGACAGGGGGGCTGAGAAAGAGAGAGAGAGAGAGAAAGAGAGATGGACGAATATAGAAAAAATTACGAGAAAGAAAGGAGTGTTAAAATTCTTAGAGTTATTAGTTGGAGACTGGTGCTTCGATGTGATCATGTAAACACGTACTCTTGCGCTCGGACGGACTGACGGACGGGTGGCCACGACGTGCACGCTGCACTAATATATATATATATATATATATATATATATATATAAACACACACACACACACACATATATATATATATATATATATATATATATATATATATATATATATATAATATAAAACACACTACAAACACACACACGTGCGTGCGCGCAAACACACACCGAGAGAAGCGCATTACACGACTTAGTAGAAAATGACTGTACCCTAATGAATCATCTACTTTGTGTGATCAGGAGACTGGATTATTTGTGCTGGTGATTTGTAATAGTTGAAATACAGCGTTCTATTTAAATATGTTACAATCACGCTGCTTAATTGGTGTGTGTGTATATATATATATGTGTGTGTGTATTCGCGCGCGCGTATGTGTATTGATAAGTGCGTGTCTGCGTGAGGACGTCAACCAGTCAGAAAACAAAACCCGACAGAAACCATTTCTCGTCCCGACCTTAACCACTTAATCTCGACGGAGGATAATTGACTGATTGCAGCTCGTTTCCTCGGCCGTCATCCTTTACTCTGATGTAGACATCTTCTAGGAAAATGTCTCCCAAATGATCCAGAAATCTGGCGACCGATTTAGAAAATCGGCTCATTGCGTGATTCTCTCAGTGACGGGTGGCGGGTGAAGCCTTCGGCTAACGACCGAAACAGCACATTTGATGAACGCTAACAAACTACAGTAGAGACCCTGTATAATACATCGTCGTCGGTTTATTGAGATATCCACCATAGTGGAGCTTATATAATGGCACAAACTAGCGTAAAAACCGATGAATACTATAGTAAACGAACCTATACTTATAATAGAGACTGCTGTAGTTGGACTTAGCTATAACATAATTAGTCACAAAAATAACGGAAATATATACATAATTATACAGCCAACCCATATCATGACCATACGGACCCAAACCCCTTCCCCTATACCCTCCTCGTTCGGATTACAGGCGCCCCCTTTACGTTATCACCGACAGCGCCCCCGTGCGGGTGACCTCGCCTCGTCCCTGTCTATCAATTCTAGGCACAAATTTCGAGCAAACACGAATTTTAATTCGCTTTCAGCGACAGGAAGTCGGGGGATTGGCTCGCGTCACGTGTCGAGTGTCTGGGCGTACATATGTTGTCTTTGTGTCTCTTTGTGGATTAAACGACGTCACAAAACATAAAAGGCTACAAACTCTAAACACATTCCAATATATTCATGGCCAATGTCTGTGATGTGTCCGTTGCTTGTTGATGTTTTTGATGACGAAGATGATGATGATGGTGATAATGATGATGATGATGATGACAAGTAATAATGGTATTATGTCTAGTGTTGGCACTAGGCGGACTATAATTATTGTTATTATCAATATGGCGGCTCTTTGAAGTATAGATCGTGTTCTGAAATGTTACTACTTGTTCCGATTCGTTGTTCTCATCTGTTCTTATCTGTTCTTATCTGTTCTCATCTGTTCTCATCTGTTCTCATCTGTTCTCATCTGAAAGCGGCGTTTTTCCAAATCGTTCACGCGTGTACTCTGTTAATAGACGATATGATTGGAAATTACTTTTATTATTTTGATTTATTTCTATCTGTTATGTTATGTTATGTTATGTTATGTTATGTTATGTTATGTTATGTTATGTTATGTTATGTTATTATGTTATGTTATGTTATGTTATGTTGTTAGTTATGTATGTTATGTTATGTTACGTTATGTTATGTTATGTTGTGTTATGTTATGGTTGTGTTATGTTATGGTGTGTTATGTTATGTTATGTTATGTTATGTTATGTTATGTTATGAACATTTTCCAGTTCTTTGAAGCCATATTAAGCTATACTGATAATTTGCGTAGTAATTTATTGTGTCTGTCTGTCTGCCTTCTACAGACACCACCATGTTTCTACAGACACCACCCTGCATTTCTACAGACACCACCTCGTTTCTACAGACACCACCTCGTTTCTACAGACACCACCTCGTTTCTACAGACACCACCTCGATATTTCTTTTATAGACACTACTGCTACGTTTCCACAATTATTACCACTATGTTTCCACAGGTATTATTACTACTGCGTTTCCACAGGTATTACTACTACGTTTCCACAGACCCTATGCCGCTGTTTCTCCCACATACTTTATTGTTATATATCCAGATACAATAATGTTACGTTTCTACATCGATCAGCGGTAAGTTTCCAAAGACACTACAGACACTACTGTAAGTTTAGTTCAGATACTGCTCCTGTGTTTCCACGAACACCAATCACTGTTATATGTTAACACAAACATCGCCATTATATATCCTGTTGTGTTTTAGCAGACATCTCTATTGTGTTTCTACATACATATCTACTGTGTTTCTACAGATATTTCTACTCAAATGTGACCAATATTATATCGATTCCTTCTAACACACTCGACAACCCCCCCCCCTCTCTCTAGTTGCTGTTTCTGACCGTTTCTCGTCATGTTTCCGCTGATGACTGGCCGCCATTCCCGGCTAATTTCTGCCGGAAGTGGGTCTCCATGCTCGACGAGTCTGGATCAGGAGTGTTGCCTGATGGGAAGGCCCTCCATTGTCGAGTATCCGGCACTCCTAGAGGGCGCTAATGGAGCGATCAGAGTGGTCCCGACTTGTGGTACGTGGTGTGGGATAATATTGGGATAAAACGTCAGGAATGGGACGAGGGGGGGGAGTGATGACGGATTAAAATAGGGGGGGGGGGAGCTTCTTTGAGTACACGAGAGAAGGGAAATGATTAAACCTGGATTTTGAAGATAAAACTCGCCCGATTAATGCTGATGATAAAGAGGGGGAGAGATCCTGAAATGGAAGGGAAAAAAATTGATTTAAAACTGTGAATGGGATAACTAGAAGGGATAAAATGGCGGGGAAAGAGGGGGGACTTAAGGATGGAGGAGCGAAGGAAAGGAAACGGAAAATCGAACAGGGGGGATAAGTTAGGGAAGGGAAGTGACCGACGGGGTGGGGGGGCGGTGGTTGAGGGTACTGGGATCTTGTACATGTTGGATTATGTTAGAATGGGGATAAAGTTATATTGACTGATTAATTGATTGATTGATTGATAGATAGAGAGGCGGTGAATTGAGAGGGGGCGAGAGATAAAGAGAGAGGGAGAGGGGGAGGGAGAGGGAGAGGGAGCGAGGGAGGAGAGAGAGAGAGAGAGAGAATGGGGGAGATGCCATATATATATATATATATATATATATATATATATATATATATATATATATATATATATATATATATATATATATATATATATTTAACACCCAGAGATCCACCAACATACACACATCGTCGGCAAATCGCACAATTACGAAATATAACATTTAAACACTGTACTCCCACACCACACAATCACTACCACACACCCACCACCCCACACCTCACACCCACCACCTTACACCCACCAACTCACACCCACCACCAAACAACCCCCCTCCCCACGGGATCTCTGATCGTCCCAAATAACCCGATCTAATTTGAATATAAACGGAAGTTTATTTACCGATATTTAATTACCAGCTCCAGCCTCATCCCCAGTCTCAGCCAATGGCTATTGTTAGTCTGTAATAGAGCAGCACACACATCTGTTTGTCTCCGGGAACGGACCCACGGTGGGTGTGGCTCTATCTTACAAATGGCGGGCATTTTCGGCGCGGTTTTCGCCATAGAATGGCCGCAATCTGGCATCGCC
Source organism: Paralvinella palmiformis (assembly GCA_025642065.1). NCBI lineage: Eukaryota > Metazoa > Annelida > Polychaeta > Terebellida > Alvinellidae > Paralvinella > Paralvinella palmiformis. The sequence continues at coordinate 25,649 of JAODUP010001350.1, forward strand.
CGTCGGTCGGATGGGCGTGGAGTGGCTCCGAGAGTGGAGTGTGGCCCGAGAGTGGGGTGGCCTGGGGGTGGTATGGCCCGGGAGAAAATCCGGCGACACACAAACACTCCAGACGGCGGACTGGCTGACAGGAAGCGACACTCGAAGGGGTCTTTCTCTCCACTCAAGTGGTTCGGGCGGTCTCGATCGCCGAACGCCACCTGTCCTCGTCCGGCTGACGGTACCAAGCACGCAGGCACCCGCACACCGAGCAGCCCGTGCTTGAGTCAGTCCTGGTTGCCTAAGCGGGGGCGAGTTTTCGTGCTGCGAATGAATTAGTTAGTCAGTGAGTGGATTTTTTCCGGATCACTCACTCACTCATTCACTCACTCACTCATTCACTCACTCACTCACTCACTCTTATTTCACGCCATTACTGTAGCCAAGCATTTGTGTCTGTGCGTGCGTCTGTGTGCGTCTACGTGTATGTGTGTTTCCCTATAAACACGTTGTGACATGATTGATGAGTTATTCAGTGACAACTTGTAGTGCCGTCACTAGCCAGTAACCATCTGTTAGCATTTCTCTCTCAGCCACACACACACACACACACACACACACACACACACACACACACACACACACACACACACATACACACACACACGCGCGCGCGCGCATACACGTTATTAAAAGAATTCAATTTCTGTTCTGAAATGATATGAAGAAATACATGGACAGATAAAGACAGACAGACAAAAAACAGACAGACAGACAGACACTCAAACACAAACAAACAGACAGACAGACAGACAGAGAGACAGACACGGTTAGACAATACATCATGGGCTGTATGATAAAAAGTTTAAAAACTATAATTATTGACGATTCCTCATTCTCTGTGCAACTGCCCTTTTACACACACACGCACATGCACACACGCATACACACACGCATACACACACGCATATACACACACGCGCGCGCGGGAGCGCATGCACATACACGCACACACATGTAACATAAAACAGAGAGAGAGCGTGTGTGTGTGTCTGTGTGTGTGTGTGTTGTCCGTTCTCCAGCGCGCCCTTATCACGTGACCTCGACCACTCCCGGTAAGAACCAGGTCAAGATGGAGTCCTCCATACGTAATCCATGTCTGGATCCACTCGATCCGTCCTCTGACTGATGTGTGTGGGGGGGGGTGTCCGGAAACCAACCGCGTCAGTCATGATCCAGCTAACTTTGTGAGGTCAACGTCATCTTTATAACAACAACAACAACAACATCTCGATGTCAGTTGATAAACCTCATCGATACTTTAACTAACATCAACACATACTGGAGTCCGTGACACTCAACATGGTCACCTCACTTCAGCTTAGGAGTGTGTTATAGGAGTGTGTTATAGGAGTGTGTTACGGGAATGTGTTATAGGAGTGTGTTATAGGAGTGTGTTATAGGAGTGTGTTTGAGAGGAGTAGGGGGACACTTGTGGCTGGAGTGTTCACTTCTTGGAGAGACTGGAATGAACGATTGACGTATTGTTGTCAAAATGTCGACCAATTGTAATGATCAATTTAGGGGGGGATATGTTGATAAACTGATTGATTAGTTGATTAGTTTATTAGTTTATTTATTGATGGATCGATCGATTAATAGATCGATTGAACGATTGCGTTCGTCTACGTTTATTTTTGAGTTTTCCTCAAACTTGTTCTTTCTTATTTATATTTATTTAAAGGTCGCCGAGTTCAATTAGTACTCATTAGCTACTTCTTGTCAAGTCTAAATCAAAGGTATTAGCCAGATAACCTTCTAACAAAGGACGAAAGCCTATCTCCAGACTCTAACTGGACTCGAACCCGAAATATTTCCACTTAGCATTTTGCCATCTGAGAAATTAACCAGTCTCATGCAGAAAAAAAAAACATAAGCTTTTTATCGATCAAACAAAATATTCGCATAAAATCAATATCTATCACCTGTAGCATCCTTTCTTCTATTTGTTGTTCTTTATGACGTAATTATGTCACCTTTTGTCTATAAGATAAACATCAGAAGATTGTTAATTACTTACTAAGTGTCATAGATAATTGTTATTTGTTATTTTTATTAACACATTGTTGTCATGTTTGTTGAGGCACTTACACTTATTTGTATCAAATACGTCCCGATTGCACTTAAAGTATTCTTCCAAAGTTCTCTCTCTCTCTCTCTCTCTCTCTCTATATATATATATATATATATATATATATATATATATATACGAGCTGTATTTGTTCAGTGTAGTTTTAAGGGCTGAAAACATATCACATCTAGATGTGTTTTTTTTAAATTACACTTAAAGTTCTCTTAAAGACTCTGTCCATCAAAGTGGATTTAGATAGAGGAGAGAGATATAGAGATGTTCTTATTTATCTCTTTGATGGTGTTTTTATCTCATTTTCTTATCTCTGTTGACAGTCTCACTGCTACCAAACCGACCTTCTAGATGTCTGCTACATTCACCCTCACCATAAAAGACCTTATACAGTGAAACATGTGCTATCCGAAAATTGACGGATTATTAAGGCGTCAATTTAGTGAATATGACCCTAATATAATTGTGCAGCTTCACATGATATTGTTGTATTACGAGTATGTCTTTTCGCCCTGCAGTCTTTCGTCCCTCGCTCGTATACCCCCCATGCCCCCCCCCCATGTGTTGGTAACATCCAGCCAAAGAAATATACTTGTGGCAAATGTTCCATTACCTTTGTTTTGGTATCTCACCAGAAATAATCAGTTACTGGTATAACTAAATATATGACTTTTGGAAACGAAGCCCTTAACATAAAAGGATAATAAATGATTATATATATATATATATATATATATATATATATATATATATATATATATATATATATATATATATATATATTAATTAATTTTATTGTTCTGTGTATAACCAAAGTTGGATGTGTATTTGACAAATATTTATCTTGTTATCGTTCTATATATTTAACTGTAGATAGACTGATCAATTGATCTTGTTGATGATCATAAATTCCTTATTTAAGCCGTAATTTATATCTAATTATTTATCAATTTCTGGTCAAATACCTTTATTAGGAGACATCCTTTGTTATCGTACAGCTTGTTTTATCTATATGTTAGCCGTTCAATAAATTAGATCGATTTTGATTCCTATGTGACATCTTGATAATAAAAAGCTCCATTGAAGAAGACGAAAAAAAGATATTTATCTGTTAATGAATAAGCTAGGATGAATAACTTAAAACAAATATTCTCAGCTAAATTCAGCAAATACACGTACTTATGTTTTGTTAATGCTGTTGTCAATATCCTACAATCCCCTACCTTGGTTGGTGCTGAAAAAGTAGAGCATGGAATGGCGGATAAACGTGGTTTCGCTGTAAATCGTCTCGCTGCATTTCACTCGGACAATTTGTTACTGGAAGATGCGTGTAAGTTAATGGAAATGGCGCAAAACTTTTGTCTTGTCATCCCAAAACATAAAAAAAGACAGATCAGCGAAGTGAAGACGTCGTTCTTAGTAGAGGATTCTGACAGGTAAACAAACAGACCGAGTTGTGTTATTGTCTCAAAATTTGTTTGATGTGAAGACTCGTGGCCAGTGAGATGTCGCCTGAAACGTCAATATTTGACGCGTCTCGCTTCACGTTCTGGAGACATATTTGTCCAATAAGAAGTCAATGTTTGTTCGGCGCGTTTGACCTCTAACCCGCGCCTACCCGGATGACGTAGAGCCGACATATACCTATACACCTGGCGGCGAATGGAGGCGACGCGTGATCGATGAGGTTAAAAAATGGCGAAACTAAGTTTCCTTGGTTCATTGCGTTGCCATGGAGACCATTATATGCGACACGTTGCCGTTAATAGACCCGGATGTCTGTTTCTTGGAGTTCGAACTTATATTCGGCTGTCAAACAAGAGCATGAATAATACAGCTCATGACTAATCCGACACACTTGTTGTGTTGGCACATTATCATGCCGGGTCACGTTTCTAAGCATAGAAATTAATCATATATATATATATATATATATATATATATTTATATATATTATGGAACCTGATACAGTGCCCTAAGTTGTTTTGTTTTGTTGTTTTACATAGTGTTTTCCATGGTCAAAATCTACTCTCATACCACCATTTACACATGCACGTACATACACGGACAAAGATAAAGTGTAAATATTTGTATTATACACTTGTTTAACTTCATTTACAATGTCAGGTTAATTAGTGCTAATATTAAGACACTAAATGTTGTGAGTTTTCCATTCTGTTGATGTTTTATAAGGAACTTACATCTTATTTAATAACAACATACAAAGGTAACATATTGTGTTATAGGGGAAATTTATAATATATTGAAACAATATACTAGGGGACGGGACACCGAACAGGGTTTGTTATGCATACATACGCAGATTCTCTTCTCTCTCTCTCTCTCTCTCTCTCTCTCTCTCTCTCTCTCTTCCATATCTCTCAATTTCCCCTCTCTCTGTGCGTGTGCGTGCGTGCGTGCGTGTGTGTGCGCGCCCTCGCGCGCGTGTGTGTCGACTAAAAGCCGTAATTTCTCGTCCAGATTCCTCGTTTACCATCACCCACCCCAAAACAATTCCCCCCAACTCCCGTTGACCACCCAAGTGACCACCGGCGACCGACCCAAATCTAGCAATAATATCATCAACTTCAAACGAGAAGTCTTTAGCACCGCTCCGACAGTCTTACCTGTGCCCATCCATCTTAATTAACCTCCTATCAGCGATGAGGTGAGAGAAAGAAAGAAAGAAGAAGAAAAAAAACAAATAAAGCCCCGACCAATAATTTATTGTTTCATGACCTACTCAATGACGAGCCATAAAATTATCTTATCCTAACAATATCATCATAAGTCACCGAGAACGATTAGTAATCTACTGAACTCAGACACTCGACGGGAGAAATATCTAACTAAGATTTATTACACGTTCGGCTTGCCATTTTTTACGTCGCCCTGTGTATATGTATTTTTTATATATTTTATTTTCCATCGGCCGGTCATAAAGATGAGATCCGTGAGGGTCAAGTCAGAGATACGGGCGCGGTGGGGTGGGGGTGGAGGTTGTAAATCACAACATATACACACACACAATATATATATATATATATATATATATATATATATATATATATATATATGTCTGAACACGTTCAAACCGATTACGACATGACGGCGTGACGTTTTTCGTGTTTACTTTACTTTCTTACTTTCCTGTGATCTGGTTACTTTTTCTTATCTTCTCGCGAACGTTCGACGTGTCAGTTGTTATCTAAGAGTGTGTCAGCTGTCACACCGACGTCGATCGTTTTGAAATAAATCATTTTCGAAATAAATCAGGGTTTTTTCCCGAGCGGGCAAACTTTCGCCGGGCAAACGTTCGCTGGGCAAAGTTCAGGCTCGCGAAACGGTGATCACTAGACGAAGTGAGTGAGTGAGTGAGTGAGTGAGTGAGTGAGTATATTTTAGCTTCGATCCCCGACATACGGCCGAGGGGGCGCCCTAGGGACATTGGATGAGCGGGCATAATATATTAGTGATGGATGATACATTTCTAAGATCCAGCTACTAATGGGATTCGATCGCACAATCTGGATGTTTGCGAAGTAGTGCCCAGCAAGTAAGACCACGAGGCGGCCGCTTATTACATGGGATACGTGGTTGGTAGTATACACAGGCTACAACACAAGACAGCTGCATGTAAAGACATATACAATATTGTTATTGTTTGACTCTTTGAAATAAATAAGCAAAAATGTTGTGCGCTTCATAATAACACGGCATACGTCATTCATTCTATGCAATGTGATTGGTTGTTACGGGCCGCCATGTTTGTTAGCGCGGATGATCGAGCATTAGACGACACTGAACAAAACACAAACAAATAAAGCTAATCACATACAGTAATATTGATCTAGATCAACTAGCTTTACACCCAAATGGCAACAAACTCGCTTCTTCTCCAGACGAAAACACCCAAATCAAAGACACACCCCTCCGTAAAATCGATTTCTTTTGCGTGAGATTTCAAAAGAAGACTCGTGAAAACTAAATTTCGATGTCCGGCCACAGATTGGCGTAAAATGCAATCCTTTTTTTTCAAAATTAAATTCACTAAAAGCAACGAAGCCAAAACGCAAACATTTAATTGATAAGTTAGCAGACGATCCGCTAGATGTGGTATTTAGTAATGGCGCGTTAACTGTCTCAATGGCGGGGTTAGTCGAGGGAGCGTCTCTTTTTTGTGTATAAAGTCTTGGGGCACTCGTGGGCAATTAGGAAGCGTAAAATGGAGAAAAAGAGGCGACTTTTGCTATAATCTAAAGTGTGCAAAAGACACCGGAGAAGGTTCAGGTGACCATCGAGTAATTAGCTCTCTGAAGTCTTAGCTAACTCTAAAGGGCACTTCTCCGCGGCCAAACCGATAACGCTGTTGCTCACAGATCTGCCGGATGCGGGTTCAAATCCGAGTCTATTTTCCAACGGTGTTTCATTTCCCATTACCTTCGTCGAGGAATTGACCGTGTAGTGACTCCATGTGAAACAGAACTCTCCTCGTACGAAACTTCATGTGTGTATGCTCCCCTTGTAACATGACAATTATATAAACTGATTAATAAATGATATAATATAATATAATATAATATAATATAATATAATATAATATAATATAATATAATATGAGCAATAAAGCAGATACTAATGCGCCGAACAACAGAGCTCTAGGGTTGTGGGATCGAATCTCAGTGTAATTCTATGGCATGTTTCTTCCCTCATCTGTCAGATGTCCACGATTTAACTTGCCCAAAGACTTAATACATAATTCATTGATATAACACAGTATGAGTAGAATATAATTTGACACATAAAAGTCATTAGAATCTTTTTTATAAGTATTGCACCTATTCAGCGATGGGCGAAATGCTCTAAGTACTTTATTTGCCATTCTGACCATTGTTACGATGTTTTTTTTCTTCTTCTTCTTTCAGAGGATAATACACAGTTTGCTGCAACAACAACAACAACAACAATAACAACAACAACAACCCCAGGCTACTCACCACAACTGAGTATTGTGTGTATTTTGTTTTGTGTATAACGTTTGTTGTGTAGTTTGTTGGAGCAGTTATTTAGTTATTTAGAAGTTTATTTCTAAGGAGCTAAGTAGCATTCCCATAAAGGTCAAACAAACAATACCATGGAACCTCTCTCCGGATCGCAATTATCGAACAATGATTGGAACCCTATTGTACAATGTTTGATACACGTACACAGTGTTAATGTGTTTCTAATGAGTTGGTGCAAAGGAAAACGTTGAAATACACTCGTGTGTGTTTTAAGCATTTGAGCACCATTTTATAAGCTTCGGTATTTGACACACACGCAAACACACACACACGCGCGCGCGCGCATACACACACACAACGAACATAATCCAAAATTTGACCAGGTCATCTCGATTTTTTACTTACTCAGACAACAAAAGTTGCTAAATGCTAGAAATATCAGTTACTTCTGTGACGTCATCAAAATGTGTCCACCTTTGAAGTAGTCATGCAGCAGAAGCCAAAACGATCACAGACCGGTCATTTATTATCCGCCATTTTGTCTCTTTGTGCACGGCTCATACAGGAAGTGGGAGGAGGCCATCTTCTCCGTGTTCTAGTGACATTACAGATTAATCGTGACGGGAAATAGTATTGGTTCTCGGCAGAAAAATATAACGCGTCATTTAAAATGGAAAAATTTAAATTAAGACGCCATTTCCCCTCTGATCTTGAGTGTATTAGGCTGAAGAGAGGGGGGAGGCTTGATAGAAGGGGTAGAGAGGGTGGGATGGGGGTTGGCGCTGGAGGATTGAGGATAGAGTTGAAATGGTAGAGATGTTAGAAAAATCAGGAATAGAGAGAAAAACAGCTACATATGGACATTCTAGGTGAAATGGAAAAGAAGTAGAATAGACAGGCTTGAGGAAATAGAATGTTAGAAAGGACACACACACACACACACACAGAGAGAGAGAGAGAGAGAGAGAGAGAGAGAGAGAGAGAGACACACACACACACACACACACACACACACACACACACAGACACACACACACACATATATATATATATATATATATATATATATATATATATATATTCGGGTAGAATAGATAGAAAGAGAGATATAGAAATGAATAACACTGATAGAATGATGAGGTAAACGGATGATGATGCTGATGATGATGTTGTTGATGATGATGATGATGACGATGATGATGCTGCTGGAGCTACTGCTACTGCTGATGATACTAATGATAATATAAAATATTCATAACTATAGAAATACAAACACTTGACAAGAAATATGTTTCTATATTGATTGATGGATTAAACTATTTGGTAGTAAATATGAATAGACCAGTAATAGACCATTACATACACATACATACACATACATACACATACAAACATACATACACACACATATATATATATATATATATATATATATATATATATTATATATATATATATATATATATATATATATATATATATATATATATACATAATAATATATATATATAATATATATATATATATATATATATATATATATATATATATACATATACCCAGAAGACACAAGTTTTCCAGGGATTAATTTCTCGACTCACAACATCGTGGGTGAATGACCACATTAAATCGCGCTGCCGTCTCCACTGAATTATTTAAAATAAAGGGGGTAAAGCACTCTGGCAGTGACCACCCTCGGGGTATTTGGGCTCCATCTTTCCGTACTGCTCCCCTTTGAGTGGTGGGGGAGCAGTTTCTCAACCACTCCCACACAGAGGTTGTGCTGAATAAGGGACAGCTTGGGGATTCTCCCCGAAAAACAAAGCAAGCAACGCAAAAATTATATAACACACACAAAAACGCATGTTTATATCACTCGCTAGGTGGCAGCATCATACTGATTGGTTACATTAACAATCGAAGCGTTATGACAAATACATCATAGCTGAATATACTGAATTAAAGGTTTATCATATCTAACCGATAGATCAATGAACAAACGAAAAGGTAATCTTAATGATTGAACTAGCACTCATGCAATTAGTTAATTTACAACTAATATTATCTTAAAAAAATATGTGTTACTTAGTCACAAGGTGGCAGCACTGACATAGGACACGCCTATTTAGTGTGAAATGTCGGGGATATTTTCCATTTAGTCTGCTGTTTTTTAATAATTCTAACTAGGTTAAGATATTTATTTTGTATTTATTTTGTTGTTTGTTAGCTTACTAATACAATGAAAGCAATTTAGCAAGCAAGTAATAATTGTAATTTGACTAAAATTGTAAAAAGTTAATACAAAATGTGTCAATTATGATTAATCCAGTTAATATAACCCAAACGATGACGCTTTCAATGATGATTGCATTGATGAGTTCGATGATGATGTGATAGTAGTAATGATGATGATGATGATGATGGGTAATGATGATGGTGGTGATGGTGGGATGAGGTTAATGATGACGAGGAAAGCAATTTTTCTCCATATATAGTCTTTGATATTAACAGAGCAATTAATTTTCCACTCGCTTGGGGCGCTAGCAGTCTTATGAAGTTAATTGGGTGCAGGTGAGTACTGGGGTTTTGCCCCCCAGAAATATATACATGCATATTTATATATTTAAGAGAACCCCCCCCCCCCCACTGAAATTACATCATATGTCACACTCTATTTTCTCAATTCGTACTCCGGGTGACACCAAGGTAAGCGACTTGCATCAAAATACACAGTACACCAGCGCCAGAAACAGCCTGGTCAAACATTACAAAAGAACAACTAACACGACCTACAAGGAGGTCAATCTCTGGCGGTTCAACTGACTATCCGGATAAATCGGTTTTCGAAATATTGGAATTTTTTAATCGATTTTCTTAACCCGATATCAGATATGTGACACATGCATCCAAATTAGTCCAGAATATACGTTTTTGATACGACCCCTTGAAAACAATGCCACGGACATCCACCAGGTGGCGCGCCCGTTTGACAAACTGATTGATCATGAAGAGCGGAGGGGAAAACATTGTTATAATCCGCCAGTTACCAGCAATCGTCTAAACCTGTTACCGATTGATTACTTGTTTTCTGATACAATATAATTGAAGCTATTAGAAGAAAAAAAAGGATTTCTTTTTTTTCAAGTGCATGTCGTTGATTTTAACAAATGAATATACAAACATCGTGAAAAACTGAAGTTAGTCCACGAACAAGAAACCTACAATTATATAATGACACGAGGAAGTAAAAATTAAAATAAACGGAGATTTTTTTTGCATCGATCTGTAAAATAAAAACCGGTAAACATCTGTTAATATTATATATATATATATATATATATATATATATATATATATATATATATATATTAAGTATTGATTCTAGTTTTTATTATGTTTTCAAAGAAAGAGAGTTTTTTTTGTTTTTAGATAAATTTCTAAAGAACGAAGATAATAACCCGCAAAAATCGAACTAAGATTAGCCACAGACATGACACGTGAAGGATTTGTTTGATTCATCTAAATAACAACTACCTATTGTCAATATTTATGTGTTTATTTATCTAACTCCCCCCCCCCCTCCCCGTCATAGTCCGTTCGTTAATCAGTTGATTGCGGTGGTAGGATTTATGTCTCACTGATCCAGATACCTATATCAGCAGGATTCTGGGCTTCCGTTAGGGACAACCAAACTGGACTGGTCAATGAGTAGATGGTAGACTAATATGGACTAATGATGAGGTAACTTGAACAGAAACCTCGAGTACTGAAGTCAGAGGTATTGTGCCTCACGACCACAATGCCTTGAATGGACAACTTTTATGACCAGACATGGGGTCAATTCAATTCCGGAATTGGAATTGATTTTTTAAAAATGAATTGGAATTGAGAAATGAGAAAAAATTTAATCCAAAAATTAATATACCATTTTTACATGTGGTGTTACCAATATACTGGAACCATAATGATCCAGAGCTTTGGTTAATTTTTTAATTCAGAAATATTTCTTCCATGACAATCCTACTTGGAATATAAGCTACTCGGAGTATGTATTCCAAGTAGGTACTCGGAGTACCTACTCATGGTAAAAAATATTAGGCAAAAAAGAGAGTCGGAAAACGGAATTGGAATTGAAAATGTTTGAATTGAATTGGAATTGATAAATTTGAGGTGGAATTGGAATTGACAAATGGAATTGAGTGGAATTGGAATTGGCAAAATGGAATTGACCCCATGTCTGATTATGACTACACAAGGGGATTCCGGATGTTACCTTCTTCCACGGGCTCCTGTAGAGAAGCAGAACAGATGATCGTACATGTCATCCAAGACTACATAAACCTACGTCAGCGGAGGGAGACTACCTGGACAACTACAACAACTCTACAGAAGAAGTTTTACGACACAAGAAGTAATCTACAGATAACAATATCGTTTATAGTCACTGTTGACCTTGACCTGTAGTCAACAAGTGAACTAAACTAAGAAAATGAAAAAGATCACATCACAGTTCTAACAATTATTTCTCTTTATAGTGATAGCATATCTGGTTGTATCATCCTTGATTTCGCTTTATTACCTTTAGAGGTCGCTCGGCCCATTTAACCCATCAATATGACAAGATAACAAGGAATGGTAAGACGAACTTCTATCAAAAATAAGATGCCATCAAATTATTTGTGTGTCATCTAGATAGTTAAGTATTACATAATTTATTCACAATATCTAATACGTAACAATTCTAGCACCCACACATATATTGGGGATGCCATCATATCTAGTTATTAATTTAATGTAATCTTTCCAGTGTATTTATGGACAGCATTTAAAATTGAAGCGTGACTTGTACAAGATATTGATCAAAATTTTGGTTTAGGTCAGGGAGCATTCTTTTTCAGATTAACGTTTTTTTTCCACAGATTTTCAATTGACTTCAGCTGAGAGAATATTCTGTCTTTATTTTGATTATTTTTTAAACATTCTCGTTATGGGATATGTAAATATTAGCTGTTGTCTCTCGTAAGTTGTGATATCCTTGGTGACCTAATTATCTGAATACATTGTATTACACACCAGGGGGCATTTATGACGTGTGTAAACAACAAGAAAAAAAGGTTTACTTAAGTGTTAATACACAATTCTGTATTCATTGGAGATAATTCATCTGGATTCAATAATTAGCGATAAAATAGAATGTTGCCTTGACTGAATAGCCACCTAACATTGTTAATGACTTAAACAGATTTAAGAGAGCTCATTGTTGATGTTTTCTTCACCCTGGTAACAACCTCCAATGAATGTTTCCTAAAAGCTCTGAGTAGTAGTAGTAGTAGTAGTAGTAGTAGTAGTAGTAGTAGTTGTTGTTATTGTTGAGTTGTTTAACCTCCTCACTGGTCAGACATATGACCTTGGGGTCAATCCCAAAGGAAACGAATCCCACAAATACAGATGGATCGTAAATTAAATGATAGATTTTAGTTTAACATACAATATCTTCTTCTTTGTTGTCAGATAATCGTGTTGATGACAAGTTTCCACATAATTCCTTTGAATCGTGAATTTCGTGACACGTAATGAAGTAATTAGTAACCTTTGTGACCAGTAAAGAGGTGTTCTATTGACATTCTGTTTGATGACAACAGAACAAGATCATCAACTCATCATATAGATCTGCTGTCATAATGTTTACAGAATTAGAAATTAGTCGAAACGTATCCTGATAAATGGAGATAAATAGTAAATAAATTAGTCTGAATATGTCTGAATATGTTACTTCCTTTTGTTTAATTCACATGATTGTTTTATTTGTTTTTGAAGGTCAATTTATTAATAACTTTTTATTTATTATATAATGAATGCCACAACATAATTATATCATATATCTGTTGTTGGTTACACAATATATTATTCTTATCTTAGCGGATGATGTTTATAAAAGCCCTAAAACATCAACATTACATGTCTTTTATTACTTATTGTGGGTCTCTAAAAAAAAGTTTTATTTGATAGATGTATTAATGTTTCATATCGGATGTTACATTCTTCATATTGTAAGTATCACTGTAAATGGCTTATATTAGTAACACCAGTTAATTAAATATAATACTCTCTCTCTCTCTGTGTGTACGTTCATCTCTATAATACAACTTTAAACTGAATGTTGAAAAATAAAGTTTAAATTAAATAATCCAAGCAATTAATTTTTTTAATTTGTGACCTTTAACCTTTGTCATCCGGCTATTTCAGTGTGTTATATCATTTGATAATTATATATATATATATATATATATATATATATATATATATATATATATATATATATATATATATATACGTATTTTGTTTTAAAATAGATGTATCCATTTTTAAATGAAATATTCATATAAAACCGTGTTCAAATGATTATAAACTGACTTCATTTGAGGACTAACACCAGGCAGGAGTCAGACGGTGTTGATTTTGACCAGACTGGATCTAATATATTAAACGCAAAATAAAACATATTAAGTTGAGACGATATATGCTGTTAGACAAACAACGGGTCAATTCTATCTTGTCAATTTCAATTCGAATTCCTCATCTATTTTTACGCACTCACTTTTACCTGCTACGTTTTACTATGAGTAGGTACTCCGAGTACCTAATTGGAACACCTACTCCGAGTAGTTTACATACCGAGTAGGATTGTCATGGAAGAATTGATAAATGACGTTGACACACATCCACGTGTGTGTAGGATCATGTTTGTCATCTTCGCTACTCAATGTTGACCAGCAGAGAAACATACCCAGTACAAATGGAAAATATGTCTGAATATATATTTTATATGACCCCTTGCTAAACTGCCTCTGACAGCCTCTTTCCCTTTAAGCTAATAGAAAATGTATATCCTTTTCGTTTTAAGTGCATATTATTGATGTTAAGTGATGATTAATAATTGTAAACAAACACGGTTGTCCGTCATCTCCGGGATCTCCCGTATATACTTTCCATTATAAACCGGGCAGCAGGAATATTCTTAGTAAATCTCCGGATTTCAGACTCATGTTATTCCCTATATCATGTATATGTGGAGCCAGTCTGGTGAGAACAAGTGAGATATCTGTGTGTATATTCTGTACCAGATCTAAATCGTAGGATTTGTATGTTGTTTTCGAAGTATCTCGTTGGCCAACCTCACCGAATATTGAGAAAACGATACTGCACCTAGCAAACAGTTGGGAAAACTACCTGAACTCACAATTGAGACATTGTGTTATCACATTGGCGCATCTTAAGACAGTGAAGATTGTCATAACGTACAACGTCGATGGATCATAACGTTTCATTGCTGTATTCTTGTTTCGCCCTCTGGTGGCTCATCCGTTAACTACCCCTAATCTTAAATCGGAGGCTGAGAGCGAAACCAGTGTGAGTGAGTGAGTGAGTGAGTGAGTGAGTTGGAGGATGTGTTGCTATGTGGGTGAGTGAGTGAGTGAGTGAGTGAGTGAGTGACACACGATATATATATATATATATACACACACATACACACACACACACACACAAGAAGTGTACAAAAGGAGACTTTAACCAAGTTAATAATGTCAAAAACTTATAATTGGCTGCTAAACTCCCGAGATATAATTCGATATCAATTTGGTTTATAAGATATTTAATTTTTTTGTTGAACATAAACATATTTGTAATTGTTTTCCTGACTAATTCCATTATCTCATTTTATTTAATAACTGTAGATAAGCTTATAGCTAGGCTCTGTGCCTGTTGCCTCTCTATATGTATCCTAAAACACACACACAAACACGTATACACCAAGAGGGAAAAGACAGATTGATAATCTCTATGACAATGGCCATTAAATACGAGCCGGACGGCGCCCGAGCGCAATCGGTTTGTTGCGTAATTAGATAGCCCTTGATCCAAATATCGCCAGTGGCAGAGCTATTTTCGTTCTCGTCGTTCCACACAATTAGCCATCGATCATTCTCTGTCTCATCAAATGTGGCCGGTGTCAATGATTTCTCTATAATTTGTCGTCCTTTGTTTGCTGGCCACAGCCGTCCGGTGGATAGCGGCGGTAGAGTCGGTCTTCGGCGTCCATATCCAGCCAACTAGCCAGCCAGCCATCCAGCCAGCCAGCCATCCAGCCATCCACCCAGTCAGTCACGAGATGCCAGTAGCCAGTTTTACGACGATGGGAGTCGTTTCCTCGTCTGGTCTCAGGTGTTCCAGAGTGGAGTCCTGATGAAAATGTCTCTTTGGGCCGAAATGACCAGATTGTTAAATTGCTTCGCCTGTAAACAGACAATTAGCTTGTGATGAATTCGCCTCCCGGTAGTGGGCAATCCGTGTGTGTGTGTGTCTGTGTGTCTGTGTGTCTTTGTGTCACGTGATGGGACAGGTAATATGATTGATGAGAGGATCCCAGATCCAGAATCATCCCAGAGACCATCCATCGACTTCATCAATCTTTGTTCTTCTTATATTCGAGTTGATCAGTCATCATTATTGCTTCTGGTTTCCGGCTGATCGTGTGTGTGTGTGTGTGTGCGTGTGTGTGTGCGTGTGTTTGTGTGTGTGTGCGTGTGCGTGCGTGTGTGTGTGTGTGTGTGTGTGTGTTTTATGTTACATATAATAAAGGCGTGGGCTCAGGTTTTCGTGATGTTTATAATTCTTACAGAATTATGATCAAACGACTACTACCTAAATAGAAAACAAATTTTATATATTAGTACATATATAACGCAGCTATAACAGGAAATAAAGCATATATATCAGTACATATAATATCTATTATGATAATAATTATAATACCTCCGACAATAACAGAAATAATAGTATTTTCACTCAGCCCAAAATAGCACGACTAGTTTCGGTTATAAGAAACCTTTATCAAGTGCATGTGTCTGCATATTGTACAGAATCAGATTATTTAAACTTGAGCTTCCATAAATCTATATACATTCATAAACTTATACTGCCATAAACCTAGACATAATTTTCGTGTCTGTGTGACTCAACATAAACATTCTTTTATATTTGCCGCATAAATTGTTACATATATCACGTTATATGTATTTTAGCAGTCTGTGAAATGGCACTGGCATAAAGAACCACGAATTGTGACTGGAACCTCTGGATGGTTCATTAGGGAAATGGTCATAGAAAACGTTCACTCATGCCAAGTCACGTGATGTAGCTCCAGAGTGTGTGTGTGTGTGTGTGTGTGTGTGCGTGCGTGCGTGCGTGCGTGTGTGTGTGTGTGTGTGTGTGTGTGTGTGTGTGTGTGTGTGTGTGTGTGTGTGTGTGTGTGTGTGTGTTATGACAGCCTGTCAGGTGATGACTCTGGGATGACAGTAGCTGATAAATTAGTTCGCTGAAAACATAAGATTACTGTCTGTTAGTGTGAGCAGGTCATCTGTTCGTTATGTGTTAGCCGTTGTTGTGAGACTGTTGTTACGGTCGTTAGTGCGGCTGTTGTGGCTGTTACAGTTGTTGTAACGAGGCTTGTGACGAGATCTGGACAGTTAATAATGTAGCGAAGGTAAATTAAATTAATGGGGAAAAAATATAATTAATATTCCGCTGTTGTAATTAGTGTGTGTGTGTTTTATAAAGATAGTTAAGGCGCTGGCACAGGTGTTATACTTTTATTCAAAAAGCAATTACCACTCGAAACTAGTTAAAGATATATATGCATATATGTTACAGTTAATCTGTATAATGA
>JAODUP010001350.1:47500-70000 GCA_025642065.1 Paralvinella palmiformis
CGGCGTTACTCCAGGAGAACTCTGTCAACAGGCAACTCCGTCAATCTATACACATTATTACATGTACTGATATATATATATATATATATATATATATATATATATATATATATTATACATATATATATATATTGTGTGTGTGTGTGTGTGTGTGCGTGTGCGTGTGTGTGTACTATATTTCCTATATTAAGGGCTGATTATTGTGTCATAATTCAGTAAGACTCATAAACGTTAACAAAACTTACAGTATCTTATTATTTATTATTAGTAACATAAAGCTCACCTCTGACGATGTACGAATCCCTTCTCTGGTGAGTTTGGGATCAATCGGTGAATATTATAGGAAAGGAGTTCTATTAATATCCACCGGTGGGTCAGGGCTATGGGGGCGAGGGCGTAGAGGGGCGCCAGAGACCCCCAAAAATCATCGCATTATAACACGAAGTATAATGACAAACGTGATCATCAACTTTGCCCTACCACACACCGGAGGGGGAGCATTGGGGGAGGGGAGTATCAAGCTCAAAGGGAAAGGTGTTTTGAACCTATCATGATTTTCCTATATTAATAGCTATATTAATATTAATAGCCGAACTAATTAGCTGAAATAATTGATGCCTTTCGCTGGCCAGTAATCTTCAAGTCATCATCGGCGTATTACGAACATTCAACAACGATTCGTACCTCGACAAAACGCCCCTCGGAATAATCATGGCCAGTCCGTGACGAATGCGATGTACGCGGGGCCGCATCTTTAATTGGTTAAAAGAAGGAGGTCGTTTTGTGATCGTTTTGTGAAGCCCCGTTTTTCGGCCGATGACGGGAGGCGGAGGGAAGCTTTTTAATAAAGGTTCTCGTTTCTAGCGAAATTAGAGCCCAGTGGCCGGTTAGACTATTGGCCATAAAGACTGATTTATGGATGGGGCGAGGAAGGCCAGGACATGATGAAGAGCAGAGGGCAAAGGTTGGGAGCGGCGAGTCTTCGGCTATCATATTGGTGAATGTCTGTGTCCAGCGCACACACACACACACAGGGAGAGAGAGAGAGATAAAGAGAGAGGGGCACCTTCTATTTGTCGTGTGGCCGACCGAAGACGGATATCAAAGGGGGCGCTCTTTTCGTGGGCCGGCCTTCTGCTAAATGTCTGGTTACGCCCCCTGGCGGTGTGGGGCGGTGTTCCGTGTTCAGATGTCTCCGCTCTCAGGTGTCAACTACCGGAAAAATTAGCCCTTTATGGACTTCCGAGTGTGTGTTTGCGTGCGCGAGTGTGCGTTCGGGTGTGCGTGCGTGCGTGTTTGCGTGCTTGCGTGTGCGCGCGCGTACTGCTCTTAATATTTGTGCTGATGTGTGCGTCTGGTGCCGCCCATCAGCGTGAGGGTGGGTCATTGTGTGCGTCTGTATCTACGGTGTTTGTCAACATGAATCCCCCCCCTCTCTCTCTCTCTATATGTATATATATATATATATATATGTGTGTGTGTGTGGGTGTGTGTGTGTGCGTGTTTTTTCCCTTTCTTCTCTCTCTGCGTGCGTGCGTGCGTGCGTGCGCGTGCGTGCGTGCGTGTGCTTGTATGTGTGTCCCCGTTTCCCACAACCTCATAATCCGTTACCACAACAACAACAACCCCAATAACAACAACTAAAATAACAAATATAACAACAACAAGACAACATAATATTATAAAGATGCCCACCACGGGGTGACATCAGTACAACGTGACAACACCGAGTATATGTGTGTGTGTGTGTGTGTGTGTGTGTGTGTGTGTGTGTGTTGTGTGTGTGTGTGTGTGTGTGTGTGTGTGTGTGTGTGTGTGTGTGAGAGAGAAACAGAGAGAGAGAGAGAGATAGAGAGAGAGAGATAGAGAGAGAGATACACAGATATATATATATATATATATATATATATATATAAAATATAGAGAGAGAGAGAGAGAGAGAGAGAGAGAGAGTAAAGAGAGATAGACAGAGAGAGAGAGAGATAGAGAGAGAGACACAGATATATATATATATAGATATAGATATATGTAGAGAGAGAGAGAGAGAGAGAGAGAGAGAGAGAGAGAGAGAGAGAGAGAGAGAGAGAGAGAGAGAGAGAGAGACAGAGAGAGAGAGAGAGAGAGAGAGAGAGAAGAGAACACACAAGAGAGAGAGAGAGAGAGAGAGAGAGAGAGAGAGAGAGAGAGAGAGAGAGAAAACAGAGAGAGAGAGAGAAACAGAGCGAGAGAGAGAGAGAGAGAGAGAGAGAGAGAGGGAGGGGGAGAGAGAGAGAGAGAGAGACACAGAGAGAGAGAGAGAGAGAGAGAGAGGGAGGGAGGGGGAGAGAGAGGGAGAGAGAGAGACCAAACACAACCACAAACAAACAGGCGAACTATGAACTTTTAATGAAGTCTTTCCCCGCAACACGGCGTGTCGCGGCGGCGGCGACGAGGAGAAACGAGCGAAAAATCTCCGCCAAAAAGCCACCAATTTACGCTCAATCAGCCACCATCTTCTGTCGGGGCGCCCCCTATCAATCCAGCTCGCCGGAAGACGGTTTTAGAAACCTGACAAGTTCAAAGCCCCGCGGGTCGGCTACCAGCTCCTGGCCCGGGGTCGAAGCCCGACGCCAGACGTCCATCAACGCTGGTAGGCCGACGCTTTGATACTCCGACGGCGAGTTCCTACAACGTCGGGCCTACGGCGGGGCCGACATCTGTCAGAGCGGGGCCAGACAAACCTATTTTCCTATTTGAATTTCTCGTATTTTACGCCCGGCCGACACCAAGCCCCGTACCCGTCGAGCCACCAATGGCGAAGGCACGTTGGGGGACGCCTCAAAGATTTATGCCGGTCTATTTGATGTGTGTGTTTTTCGCCGCCGCCGCCGAATGCGAATGAAACAACCGCAACCGCAACCGTAGCACGGTCCCCCACAATAACACCAACAACAACAACGACAAGAGCAGTAATAACAGCGCGCGCGGAGAAAGGCCGTCAGAAGTGCCGGGCCATACGTCTTCTTCTGACAGAAGTACTCGCGTGTACGTGCGCGGTGTGGACGAGGTGCATTACGATACTCCCACCGCCTAGGTCTGATGTAGCCAGCTTCGACTTACCTGTAACTCTTCACTTCGCTAGATACTTAATGGTCACGGTTCAGAGATCAAAGCCGCGCCGACTGTATCCTCTCCAGCTGGCTGTAATTTATCATAACTGGCAAAAAGCCGGTCTTAATTAGTCCCTCTCTCCATCTCTCTCTCTCTCTCTCTCCGATTTTCTCTCACACCAACGTTTTCCCGACTCGCTGGCTAACCCGGGGATGGTTGGTCCAGGTTAGTTGACTCTCTCTCTCTCTCTAGGTGTCGCTGTTACACGTCCGACTGTTCCGAGGTTTGGCCGACTTGTTGAACTTTATTTCGACGGCGTATATTGTGTCGTGAATCTCCGATTTCGGTGTTACACGCGATTGGCGAACGTTCCATCCATCCATCCATCCATCCATCCATCAAACAATCCATCCAACCAGCCAGCCACGAATACATACTTATATAGATATATAATCTCACTCACTCACTCACTCACTCACTCACTCACTCACTCACTCACTCACTCACTCACTCACTCACTCACTCACCACTCACTCACTCACTCACTCACTCACTCACTCACTCACTCACTCACTCACTCACTCACTCACTCACTCACTCACTCACTCACATAAAGTGCCGAGCCACTACACAACTCATCCGCAATTCTTTGTGCCAGTGCCTGTTCGCCCACTGCTCCAATAGACGCGGGACTCTGACATTATACCCGTGATTAGTGAACGATGGGGACAACACGAGTACACAGACCTGTCATCTTCGCACAGTGTGTGGGCTGACGGCTTACAGTGAACACTCTCGTCGACGCGGTGCGCTATAAGAGATGTTTCAGCGGCTATGCGAGTGGCGACGACTTCAGTAAGATAAAGCCTCGATTGCGTAAGCCGTTTGTACGACAGAGAGGCGCTCGAGGACCAAGTAAAGGTGTCATTGTCACGCGATCAGCTAACAGAGAGAGAGAGAGAGAGAGAGAGAGAGAGGGATGGTGAGAGAGGCGACATGATAAACGACTGACTGTGTGTGGCCGGGGCTAAAACCCGTCACTAGATGTCACTAGTAGGCTATAGCCGAGGTAGGGGATGTTAGCGGGGGTTTATTGTCAGAAGAACCGACATAGGACACCGACATCTGGCACTCTATCTATCTCTATGTGGCCAATGTGTGTGTGTGTGTATAAACATACTGATAACATCTCAGTGACATCAACAATAAGAAACAAGAGGATGTTACGACTCATGAATATTGTTAACCTGAACTCTGGCCACTTCGACTTGCTGTTTTAAGTGATGAACACACGAGTGTGTGTGTATGTGTGTGTGTGTGTGTATGTATGTGCGCGCGCGTGTCTGTGTGCGTGTGCGTGCGTGAGTAGTGCGTGAAAAAGTACTGGCACAGAAACATTTTAATACACGATTTGGAGAATTTAAAAAATTTCGGGGGGTGGAGTTTATTATAATTCTTATATCGAGTAATTTCACATATACTGAAGGTTATAATTATCGTTGTATATTTCTACTATAAATAAATTATTATGTTATGTTATATCATGTTGTATTGTATTATGTTGTGTTGTGTGTTATGTTATGTGGTAAGTTACGTCATGGTGTGTTATGTTATGTTATGTTATATTATGTTATGTTATGTTATATTATGTTATGTTATGTTATGTTATGTTATGTTATGTTATGTTATGTTATGTTATGTTATGTTATGTTCCAGCCATCATTCCACGGGCCGTCTCTCCATTTGTCTGTCTGTCTGTCTGTCTGTCTGTCTGTCTGTATGTGTATGCTTTTGTCTTAATTGTCAAGATTTATATTATGTCTGTCTGTCTGTCTGTCTGTCTGTCTGTCTGTCTGTCTGTCTGTCTGTCTGTCTGTCTGTCTGTCTGTCTGTCTGTCTGTCTGTCGGTCTGTCTGTCTGTCTGTCTGTCTGTATTCAGCTATAACTATATCCACGTCTGCGATTCTGTCTGTGTCTGCAGATATGCGCGTCGACGCCTGTCTCCGTCCATCTGTGTCCGTCTGTGTCCGTCTATGTCCGTCTGTGTCCACCTGTGTCAGTCTGTGTCCGTCTATGTCGGTGTCTGTGAATGCCATGACGTGTGTTTGATGTCATCAGCCGGTCCCCCAATTACCAGTTAAGTAACAGTGTCTTAACCGACTCTAGTGACACATTATCAGTCACCAGGTATCCAGCTGGTTTTCATAGAAATTGGTGTCTATTGTCGTTCAGGTAGAACGGATCACACCTGCCTATAGGCCGCAATATAGGCAAATAGGCAAACGGCAAGCTGAAAAGTAATTGGTTTATTAAATTTATCGCCACAAACCGCCGCTCGATCAGGTATAGACTTTGTCTGTTCAAGAATCATCGCTCAGCTCTGATGTGTTCGGATTTTGTGTCGATGTGTCAGTACGAGCATCAGTATGAGTGTCAGTACGAGTGTCTACCGATAGTGTAAAAATAACATATTACGTCGTCTGGACTATTCGTCAGGGTTGTTACCGTCGATTTCGAAATAATGAATCAAAACAAAATACGAACATAACTTGTGATATTCAGTATGTACACATGTTATAAACTGATAAAATCCATAAACTAATAATACACATAAAGTGATAATGCACATAAACCAATATTATATATCAACTAATAATAATACACATAAAGTGATAATGAAAATAAACTAATAATATTACATAAACAAACATTACTCGTACACATAAATCAATCACACACGTAAGCCAGTTGTAATGATAAATTAATAATAAACATAACTCAATCATACACATAAATTAATCATATACATAAATTAATCATACACATTAACTACTCATATACATAAATCTATCATACACATTAACTACTCATATACATAAATCTATCATACACATTAACTACTCATATACATAAATCTATCATACACATTAACTACTCATATAAATAAATTAATCATACACATTAACTACTCAGGCACATAAACTACTATTCCGAATAAAAACAACACAAAGAAAATACAGCCTTTTAATGAAATTATTTTAATAATTCACTCAGTCACTCAGTCAGCCATTTAGCTGATATAATGTGACGACAATGAGGCGGCAACGTGATATAAGTAAAGTAATACTTAGTTGGCTTCTTTCTAGAAATATGTATACAATATTTTATTGTATTAGCATTTGTTAATCGTTCTCCCTTCATGAGGACCCCCCCCCAAAAGAAATTACTTGGATAGTATATTATGGGGATATATATATATATATATATATATATATATATATATATATATATATATATATATATATATATAGGCGTATACACTATTCAGTGAAAATTAATAAACAAATATTTGAATATTTAAAAAAATTAATCCACAATATTTCAATATTAATATATATATATATATATATATATATATATATATATATATATATATAGAAGAGAAATATGAGAGAGAGAGAGAGAGCAGACTTGCCCGGGGACAATTCGTGACGACAAAAGGGCAAAACGGCATTCTAAAAATGTCCATAAAAGTAATTGCAAATATCTTTGGCAGCTTTCCAGTTCCATCATTCGAGTTTCCCATCAATTTTAGTAATAGCTTGTCTTTCATTAAAAACTCGCCTTCGAACTTTAGATAAAGCGATATAGTGTATCTATGGCTATCTTCAAAATAGAAGCTGACGTTTTTAATTATCATAATCATATTGGAAAAATTACACAATTCCGTAATGTCGTCCCTAATTATTCTCTAAAAATTTTTGGCGTAGAAAATTCCCGTTTTCATTCGAGCGATTTTTCGTAGATTTTCGCTCTACTCCGAAATAATTAATTCCACATTAAAAATATGGGTTGGATTAATTCTAGGCCGTTTATGTATCACGAATATTAGATCTGTAATTTTGATAAACGCCGAAGACAGTACAACACGCGGATATTTTAATTGCTCGTATTCAGATATTTAGATTGCGTGCGGCGACCGGATGTCGTAAAATGGCAACCTCGTGAATATTCGGCTTTGGTTGTCGTTTTCAATCGGCAGGTTCCGCCGACGGGGTTGCGTCCTGACGTCATCAATATGTGCGCGTTTTGCTGGGTTGTGTGTTCGAACGTCGTCGCTCTTTGCGGGTCAACACTGCGCATGCGTGCACATAAAATGTTGTGTCGTTAATTAGCCACGTCGTGGCCGGCTCAGAGTGATCCATGTAAACACCAACTTATTACGACGTTATACCCCCCCCAAAATTTTTTTATGTATAACTTCCGAGATAGAAGCGAAATACTGACTGTAATAATGCCCAATAAAAGTCATTGTTAAAGTTATTGTTAAAGTTATTGTTACTAGAATCAGTCGAAAAGTAAACTGGCTACCAAAGAATTGCTTTAACGAAGAGACACAAATTTAGATTTGCTTGCTCGGGGTAAAAGGCATCAAAGGTTTACAGCGTTCAACCGAAATGGCAATACCTTATCATACCCCACTGCACCCCTTCACGCCTACATTTGACGCTCAATATTTGCCGATAACCGACGAAGGGCCGACCTCACGCCAGCCTAAAATTGCATTTATCCATTTCGACGGTGTTCGGCGAAGATTTGAAATATTTTTCTTGATTCAAAACGCGATCAAAGAAGCCAGAAGACGCGGATATGGAAACGAATTGCCGCAGAGAGAGAGAGAGAGAGAGAGAGAGAGAGAGAGAGAGAGAAAATGGGGGAGAGAGAGAGCTGAGAGCTGTCCCTGTACTTAACTTACCAAACTCGGCGATAAATCACCCCGAGCGAGCATCACCCGACATGGTGATACACTTACAAACACAGACACGACTGGCTATTGAATTACGGCCGCCCCGTTTATGAGGCCCCTCTCTATACGAGCCCCCGGCCCTAATAAAGGGTTGCGGATGTCCGAAGGGCCCCCGCGCCGACCAAAGGTGCAACATTATCCGCGAATCGGCGACGTAGCGAGTCGAAGGCCTTTTGGCCCGACACTGTAGACTCGATCGGAGAAGATTACAAGTTTGTATTTTCTTGTTTCTCCCCTCTCAATTCACCCCCCCCCCCCCCAGCTCAGCGGTCTGCTTGTTGCTTTGTGCGCGGATGAGTGGTGAGGCATGTGGCGCCCCCTGTTTGGCCTTTTATTGCTCGGCGACTCGGAGAAAAGGGTTTAATTGATTTAAATTGAATATGACACGACAGGGGCTGGCCGACGGTAAGGTTATTATTAACTATAACGATGTCTACACGGGGGGGGGGGGGGGGGGGGGGGGGCTTGGGTGATATAAAGTCGGAGGTGATTGACGGCAGGGAATGTCGGTATGGTGAATGGTCGGGGGAGGTTTTATATATATGTTATATTTATATTCATTCTCTCTCCTCTCTCATATATATATATATATATATATATATATATATATATTATATATATATATATATATATATAAAAAAAAATATATATTAAAAATATATTTTTAAAATTTTTAACTGGGCCGCACATACATTAGACACAGAAAAATTCTTTTCCCCAAACCCTTTTTTGTCTTTTTTATATATATATATATATATATATATATATATATATATATATATAAATATAAAAAAACACATACACGTACGCACACACGCACATACGCAGACACAGACCCATTTCATACAAACTATTTGTTTTGCCTTTTTTTATTATCAGAATTTCCACTCAGCCATTTTGTCATAACATGTCACTCACTGGTCGACGCCACAACAACAACAACAACAACAACAACAAAACAACAGAGACATCTAGGATAACTTTTTTTTACCAGTTGTTTTACACGTTGTTTTTACACGTTGTTTTTACACGTTGTTTTTACACGTTTTTTTTACACGTTTTTTTTACATTTTTTAATATTATAGCCACGGATGATGACAGTCACCGACGTATAGTCCACCGACGAAGATGGGATTGTTTTTGTTGTCATCGTCATCCTTGTCATCAAAGCGTGGCTACCTTTCCATTTAACATAATTATCTTTCACCTGTCCGCCGTCTGACGAATGAAACATCTCAATAACAAGAAATCATTTGAATACTTACTACGTTCTGCTTTGTCGGGCAATGTTCATAATAGGTAATGTATCCGAGCTAGGTTACACCATTTGGGATTATTATTATTATTTTAAAAAATTTTTTTAAATATTGTATAACAACCAAGTGACAACGAAAGATATAAAAATTTTCGCGGATTGTATTCGACAAACAATAAATATTAAAGTTATACATCTCAATTATGTTACACAATGTACACAGATCATTATTATCATAATTATTATTTTGATTATTATCATCATTTAAATATTGATGATGATGATAATGATGATGATGATGATAATAATGATGACGATAATAATAATAATAATAATAATAATAATAATAATAATAATAATAATATTTAAGAATAGGAGAAATAAGTTACTGGCGTGAATGCTGAGTTCCGGTGCGATCCGGCGAACTGGGCCAACACGCTGGGCTTGGGCATGAGCGGGCCGGGCCACGGACCCGGGCCCAGCTGCGGGCCGCCCAGCTGGGCCAGTCCGCCCAGGCCGATAGAGGGCGCGACGCCGTTGGCCAACTGCAGCCGGTGGGAGAACAGACCGACCGGGGCGGGGCTGATCGCCTCTTGACCCCGGTCACGTGGTGACATAATTGGGCCGGATCCCACTTCCGGCGACACGCGGTCGGCGCCGGATGTTTTTGGTTTTGCCGCTGTTCCGTTTATTGTACTTCCTCCCTGTAACAGCTGGATGTTCTCTCTGTCGCGTCGTTCACGAGCTCGACGATTTTGGAACCATATCTTGACCTAGAAATGTCAGAATAATTAATTATAAATAGTTAGTAATTAACTAATAACAATAATAATAATAATAACAGGTAATTAATTCAAACATGATGATCCGCGGAAAATCCTTTATTGTCAATAATATAATTTTAAGTGACAACAATTTCCTGGATATATAATTATATGCGTGTAGAGTGTATCAGCCGCGGGCAACGGACACAATCCTGGATCTCAGAATCCATTCCCGCATACGCATAACATTTGTTTCACATGCTATCCGGATCTCGCTATGGGGTTCCAACGGACGGCCCTATATCCAGGTATTTCAGATATATCTACGGAAACATAAAATATTCCTAGTGATGGGGGAGTTTGGGGGCTTAGCAGACCCCAGAAACGAGACTATTTGGAGTTAATGGGTTTAATTACGACAAACAAACAAATGTATGTGGTTTTTTTTATCGATCTCCAAGTGAGTAAGTAAGTGTGTGAGTCGGCGAGGTAGTAAGTCTATAAAACAGCATGTCGGTACAAAAAGGTCATTAAGTTCGGCCCCGATTTAGTCACCCTTCTACCAACGAATACGACGTGGACTGATTGGAAACCACAAACCGACAGGGGGCGTCTTAAACCAACACAATAAGAGCACGTGTCGGTATTATTTTTGGCGAAGATACTGAATGCAATTCGGAGACGAAATTCATCTCCCACCTCCCCCCTCCCCCAAGGATGATAAAAAGGGTTTTAATTTTATCGTTAATTTAGTATTTTTCTAGCGTCACTCACAAGTTGTTTAGTTGATTTAAATAATTATCACATAAATGTAAACATATCGCACTATGCAGAAGAAAATGTGCGAACTGTTTGCACTCACCCACTGCCATTTACACCTCATAGATAGATACCCATTCGACGGGTGAGTATAGATCGAGTATGAGACCGTTTCATCACGATTATACCGGATAGCAACGGGAATCGAAACCGGCACCTCCAGGTAAGTGTAAAACAACGCTACGAATTGAAATATCACGCCTCGACTGGGGGTAGAATAACATCCATTGTGTTTATTTAACGAGTACCGCGGCTGAGTGTTAGGCCCTGATAACGCCTCCACAAGACAATTAAGTGACGTCATTTGCTCAGGTGGTCGATAATACGGGAATTTCGCTTAACGCCGCGTTAGGCTACCACAATACTGACGTCATGACGTCAGCACGTAGCTGTTAATAACGCCCGAGGTCGATATGTTTGTATGTGGAGGGCCGTGACATAATCCGGCCCGCCCTGGCCCACGGGCTCGGTGCCTTGCCCTACGGGCCGTGTGCCCGGCCGAGGCACCCAACCAGCCGAACTGACCGTCCAACCCCCGACCGTCACGCGGAGAGGTGTTGTTCATCTCGGCGGGACACAGAGGGCAGCACTGGCTAAGCGGGAGGTGACCACTTGACGGCAAACACGACCGTATCTGTTGGCCCGTTAAATTCTATTGTCCTAGCTAAGTATTGCTCTCTGTCGGACAGAGAGAGAGAGAGAGAGAGAGCGGCCCATTGTCGGCGCGATGCTGACTTTTCGAGATATTCATCTAATATACGGCGGCCCGCTCTCGGATCGCTGAGCGTCCGGCCATAATTGATTTGGCATTATTTGTGTAGTTAATTGCCAACCATTAACCTGTCAGATGACGATGTCTTTCTCTCCTACTCTCCTACTCTCTCTCTCTCTCTCTCTCTCTCTCTCTCTCTCTCTCTCTCCCTTGTGCCGAGACGACAGACACAGATTGCTCGTCCCGCCGTCCAAGCGTGTATCTTCTTCGGTAACCTATTCTAAAGGATTTCAACCATTCTCGCCTCTAATAGACTTTAAATAAACATTTAAATATCTGGTAGAAACCTAACTTCAGACAAGTCGGGTGGGGTGAGGGGGGGTGGAAGCGGGAGTGATTTACAAAGTTCTTAAAACTTGGCTATTTAAATAGCTGGCTAATATCCGTTAAATTTAGTATAATTCTCCCTATATAGTAGTAAATATATTAGTTAAACTTTATACTGTTATTATTATTATTATTATTATTTTTATTATTATTATTATTATTATTATTATTATATTATTATAAACAGGATTTTCGCCTTCTTCTATTGACTTTTAGAATCCTATTTTGATTTCAGTACTGCTATGTTTAACAAATATAACATTAACACCATCCTCTGAGTGATTGATTGATTGATTGATTGATTGATTGATTGATTGATTGATTGATTGATTGATTGATTGATTGATTGATTGATTGATTGATTGAGTGAGTGAGTGAGTGAGTGAGTGAGTGAGTGAGTGGTGAGTGTGGTATGTGATGGTGAGTGGTGGTAGTGTTGAGTGGTGGTGAGTGAGTGAGTGAGTGAGTGAGTGAGTGAGTGAGTGAGTGAGTGAGTGAGTGAGTGAGTGAGTGAGTGAGTGAGTGAGTGAGTGAGTGAGTGAGTGAGTGAGTGAGTGAGTGAGTGAGTGAGTGAGTGAGTGAGTGAGTGAGTGAGTGGTGGTGGTGGTGGTGGTGGTGGGTGAGCTATCTGACGAGTTCAAGTCTATTTCATTTTGTACTTCACACTTCTTTGCATTATATAAAATTAATGTAATTCATTCTAACATATTTCCAACTCGACATATCGGGGGAGGGGGGGTACGGATGAGGGTCTATCAAAGTGAATAGTATTCAAGAATAACATTGATGGATTCTGAATACGGGGAAAGTTATAATTACTTTTTACTGTTTTTATTGTAAATTGTTATAGAACTGGTATAAGGATGGATTGTGTCTTATATTACTTGTTTCGCGCCAACAGCGTGTCCGTATTTTGGGGTTGACCGCATTCGCCAAGTACCAGAACATCCGAAAGGGATGGTCTAACATTCACGGACTGATGAGTCGCCTGGACGTAATGGCAAAACTGTGATTTGTGGATGGATATATTCATCGAAATAAATGAATGAGTGAGTGAGTTTTTTGTTTAACCTTGGAGTCGGTTACTCTTCAATCCCAGGTGGACATCACACATACACAGCTATCATTAGGATTCGAAACCACTGTATTTTATTGAAGTATAGATCTATAGACCTCATATGTAATAACTATGTACTGGTTTAGGTGTTTAGATGTATATAGATTAATAAATTTGTGGAAATAATGTTTTACGCACGTGCAGGTTTATGTATTCTGACACAATGCCATTATATATATATATATATATATATATATATATATATATTTATATATACCATATCTTACCCTAGTCTCTGTTAGGTTTAAAGCTGCTGACAGTTCGGCGACATCAACACTACTGAGATAATGTGTCTGTCGGAACTTCTGCTCTAAGACTGTCACTTGATGTTGAGTAAATGGGACTCGGGGATTACGTCCTAACTTACGCTTCTTGGATCCATCCTTTTCTTGATCTGAAGGAAATATACACAATGATAATCATCAGCATTTGTCAGTCATATACAATAATATATATATATATATATATATATATATATATATATATATATATATATATATATATATAACAATTCATACCGTAAAATCCGTATATTTGAAAGTGAAATATGGAAATACACGGTGTGGTGGTATTAGCAAAATACGGAAAGCCGATGGTATATTCCAACCAATGACTGATGAGTCATCCAGACGCGGCAACAATGTATAGGTTTGTGGATGCTTACGAAGTATAGGTTTTTTTCGATGCATAATTCGTATAGTAACCGTATCCAGTCCCACCATATATATATATATGTATATGAGTGTGTGTTTAAAAAAAACCCCACAAATGCCATTCTCGGGTAATGTCTCGTTAGCAAGTTCCTGTCAACCGAAAACAAGATCAGCGACAAATAGCTGAGATAAGGCTTCATAACGAGGTTAATTACCAGCTATCGGAGTCCAAAGAGGATCAACTTATTGAAAACGATCGCAGCGATAAAAATCTCCTGACGGGGTAAAAAAATTGACGACGATGAAGAAACGCGAACCGCCCCTAGAGAGCTTCGTGCCCAGAGCTGTCAGGTCGGTGGCGATTGTGCCCGGTCGCGGTCCGGGCCGGAGATAGTTGTCGCGAGTCGACTTAACTATTTACCATCGTGTCATATCGTCATCAAGTCGATATTGTAATGAATTTACTCCGTGACAGAGTCTCAATACGACGGTTTACAGTGCGCTGCACATGAGTGACGTCCGCGAAGTGATGGTGTTAAGAAAAGCCGAGACTTGGCAGGTGGGGGTGTAGTTGACGTGGGGGGAGGTGAAGACTGGGGTGTGTTGGTTGGTTCTAGTATAGTAGTTGATTGACTTCTCTGACTGACTGACTGACTGACTGACTGACTGACTGACTGACTGATTTTCACTTCTCTTGGCAAATCAGGTAGTGATAGTAGTCTAATGGAAATATATGACAATACACAGGTACACATACACAGGTACATAGACACACAGGTAGACGACATTCCAATATAGACATGCGCAAGTAGTATACTCAGATATACATTAGATTCACACAGGTATGCCTACACATAGGTAGCAAGTATAGATCTCGCGAGAGAGAGAGAGAGAGAGAGAGCGAGAGCGAGAGAGAGTATGCTCCTTTATAGAAAGAAGAAGACACAAACTAATATCATCAGACAGACAGGTGACAGTAGCCGGCTATCGGCAATAGACTCATCAACAATATAAACAATAATACAGCATCGGCGATGTGATTGGTTAATCAGAGAGGGACAAAAACGAGATAAGTGCCTCCTAAATAGGCGCCATTGTTGTCAGGGACGCTAACCGCTTGTCGACTTCGCTTCACGTCAAATATCTGTCGCCGAGTAGAGAGACTCAGAGAGTTGTGGTGTCTGCATCAGTTGACGAGTGATTATTGCCGAAACGAGAAGGCCGCACGCGGGGACAAAGAAGGGCGTCGAGAGGTCAGACGGTGTCCTTCTTCGGAGCGGTGACTCTGATTGCTAACAAATCTGGTCGGAGATGTTGTCGTCAGACGTGGACCGGTTAGCGTCGTCGGCAACGTCCACTTCCGGTTCTCTGGCTATGAATGAGGCACGCTCTACACTCCTAAAACAGTTCTTGAGGGTTCTTTGGGGAACCCCAGGGTTCTTTGGGGTTCTAAGTTTCTGGATAGGGCTCTTTAGACACCCAGGGTTCTTCGGGGCTAACGAGGAGCAAATGGATTCCAAAAGGGTTCTTCATTAAGTAAAAATAAACAACATGTCCTTTAAGTCTTATACTTTTTGAAATATATCGTATCACAGGATAATATTCTGGATAGATATGTATTACTAAGTTTTGTAGGAAAGATATTCTATTAATCTAAGATTGTATACCGTGACACTGTTTAAAATTAGTTTCGATATATTTTGAGTCGTTTTGTCCAAAGCTAGTCATCCATACGTCAGTATACACATGATGATGATGATGATGATGATGATGATGATGATGATGATGGTGGTGATGGTGATGATGATGATGATATTTACCCCTCATAGTCTATCCCTTAACGTGGTGGCGGATGCGGGGGGGGGGGGATCGTGTATATCCCAGTATCCCAGAGAGCTAAGCCAGCTGTATTAAGGACACTCAAGTTGGACAGATCCATGAGGAGAGGATAGACTAATATGGACTATGGGAGACGTAACTTTAACAGATACCTCGAGTACTGAAGTCAAAGGGGTATTGGGCCGCATGGCGAACTCTTAAAAGACCACAACACCTAGCATCAACAATTATCAACAAGCGAATGAAAACAAGAAGATATAGATTTACGCCAGAAGCCATTCAGAGATGGCGCCACAAAGATGGCGGCCTGAAAAGGCGTACTTAAAACCCAATAACAAATCTGAACCATCAATAATATTCATCCGCGTGACAGCAATCTTAAACCGGGGTGAGTTTTTAGAAGAGATTATAAAATCTTCCAACAGACGACGCGCATCCCTCCTCCCCGCTGAGAACCTGATCCACAAAGTCCGGGACTCGCAAAAAGGCTTGAGCCGAGACACCAATACCCGCAATAACATCTTACTGGTTGACCCGAGCTTCGGGAGGGACGACTTTTTGCTGGACACGAGTTCGCACGGATATTCAGCGGCGCCGCCATTGATCCGGGGTCCGCGTCCGCGTTGGAATCCGGAGGAAAAAACTGGCGTCGACGTAGAAACGGTTGAGAGGCGGCCATTAATCCGCTCCTTGTTTGTGTCCGTGAGAAACCGCGAACGGGATGAGTTTTGAGGGAGACGGGAGTTCTATGAGGACAAGATGCCCGATCTACGAAATGATAGACGGAAGAAGAGGTTTATGGAGAAAACTGCATTATTTTGTTGTTGTTGTTCTGGTTGTTGTTGTTGTTGTTGTTATTCTGGTTGTTGTTGTTTTTGTTGTTGTTGTTCTGGTTTTTTTGTAATTTTATGACTAGTTGATTGAAGTGATTAAATTAAACATTATCATAAATGATATACAGCCAAGCCAGCTGAAGAATATGTCTTACAACCCCATTCAGTTGAGGATTATGTCATACAACCTCAATCAGTTGAGGAATATGTAATACAACCTCAATCAACTGATAAATATGGCATACAAGCTGATTCAGCTGAGGAATATTTCGTACGACCTCAATCAGTTGTAACACAACCTCAATCGACCAATAAATATGTCATACAACCTCAATCAGCTATGGAATATGTCATACAACCTCATTCAGCTGAGGAATGTGTCACCCAACCTCACCCAACTGAGGACTCAATTAGTATTGTTTTTCTTGGTTTTTCTCTCTAATTGTTTACGTCTTACGTTGATGACAGTGTTACCCATGTGGATAAAAATGGCGGGATATTACCTTAATTTCGACGTAGAATTACAGATCCAGTTCTTCCGGATAATGTTTTAGCTCCAACCAACATCTAGATGATCACTTAACGAATATCCTGATATCGATCCCGGGTCGAAGGATGGTTTATGTAGTTCATCATCATCTAAGCATAACGAATATACCCCCCCCCCCTCCCTAAGTACCTTCGTCCTTTGCCTTCCAGTCGACTATAATGTATGACCCAGTCACGTCCTAAGTGACATATGACTAGATAGAAGAGTCATCCGTGATGAGTCGACAGACAATTCCGGTGTCTCTTTCCCATAAAGGAGAAGGGTCGTTGTCCTGAAATGGCGTACTGCCTACAGTAATTGAATTAACTTCTCTCTCAAAGAGATGGTCGAGTTGGTTAGGTTACGAACGACCCTGTGACGTTTGTTCTTCGGAATGCGATAGACAACTAAAGGACGGGTCGTGTGTTCGGGCGAATGGACCCCCGTTCCCGGGAGACCAGGGAACCGTCCCGTGGGTCGGGCCAGGTGTGACTAACGAATGTAAACCCAATAAGAAGCGACCTCGACACTTCGGTCGACGTATTCGCCGCCAAGCGACGACCCGCAGCGGTGCCGACAGCGAGCCGACCGCGAGCCGACCGCGGGTCGACGTTCTTCAATAAGTGAACTCCACCGGCCACTCTACCGCCTCCCCCCCACCCGACTGTTTTCTTCCGTCGGTGGCTTTTTTGTGCCGCTTTCTTCCCGCGGTCGCGCCGATGAAAGACCGACGTCACGACAGCCCGAGGAAACATCGCCAACTCGCAGCCGCTTTGGGAGAAGCGAAAATATTCAATAACCGCTATCGGCCCGACATTGGGAGTTCCCCCCCCCTCTCTCTCTCTAAACCGAGGACCGTTCATTATGTCGTCTGGCAGGTCACGCCGCCGTCATCCCAACGGCCTTTGTAGACGAGTAGACGAAGGGCGACATAAAAAAAATAATCATCAATTGATCAACGGAGACGAAAACGATGGAAGGGAAAAATATCCCGCCTTCAGACTGGGACTGAATCGTCTAAATCAGCCTCTTCTCCTCTCTGACGGCTCCAATTAGCGACGGAGGACGATCAGAACGCAATATTCCAATGGAACAGGGTGGGGGAATTCTGTTCCGGGGGTCAGTCGGTGCTCTTCTCCGAACTCTGACAGATATTAGCGTCATATCGGGACTTCTCGGCAACCGCTAATCCATATATATTGTGGCCGCCTTCTCGACGTTAATTAACTGATTCCGGATCAGATATCAATGTGACGATGAAAAATATTCGGACCGTCTTCAGGGAGAGTGAGAGAGGGAGGGAGGGGTGACAAATATATATATATATATATATATATATATATATATATAATAAAAGAAAAGAAGAAAGAGAAGAGAGAGAGAGAGAGAGAGAGAGAGAGAGCAGAGAGAAATAGACACAGAGGTTGTGTGTACGTGCATCTGCGTACGTGTGTGCGTACGTGTGTGCGTGTGCGTGCATGCTTACGCGCGCCAAAGAATATATTAATTTCTAATGACAGAATCGTTCTCTCATTTATTGACCATTTTATTGTTGTGTTGTGGATGACGGTGAGTGATTTGGCTGAGAGTGGGTCGGTAAGGGGGTGGGGCTGTAGGATGTGGGGGTGGGGGTGGAGCAGTGTTGGGGCGGGAGATGCTTTATATATGTGATTCGTTTCTGACTGAGAGACATATTTCCTATCTCGATGACAAGCTGTCATTTTTAATCCCTGACTTGTGTATGTGTTTGTGTTTGCGCGTGAATGTGTTTATCTGTTCGATGGGGCATATTATTGTACCATTAAATAGCATTATAACAGATACCGAAATGGATATAAAATAGCCAAGATGCTTATAAAACTTGAGAATCGTCACCTCTCTCTCTCTCTCTCTCTCTCTCTCTCTTTTTTATATATATATATATATATATATATATATATATATATATAATATATATATATATATATGCATCCGTGGTCTAGCGGTAGCGTGTTGGACACAGAGTCCCGGCCCATTTAGCCAACCACAAAGTGCATAAACATCATCATCATCATCATCATCATCATCATCATATATATATATATATATATATATATATATATATATATATATATATAAAAGAAAAAGGGGGGGGGCATTTTAATATTAAAAAAAAATATTTTATTTGGTTGTTGGTTTGGTTTTTTGTGTGTTGTGTGTGTGTGTGTGTGTGTGTGTGTGTGTGTGTGTGTGTGTGTGTGTGTGTGTGTGTGTTTTAATTTTAAAAATAAAATTTTTTTAATTTTTAATAATAATTTTAAATTTAATAATTAATTAATATAATAATAATAATAATAATAATAATAATAATAATAATAATAATAATAATAACAAAAGCAACAAGATTAGTAGTATTGGAAAAACAGACATGTTCGGTTCTTCTAGATGGTACAGTTATTATTATTATTATTATTATTATTATTATTATTATTATTCATAGTGATTTTAGGTGTTTGTTGTTATTGCTGTTGTTATTGTTGTTGTTGTTAATGTTGTTTTTATTGCCGTTGCGACATAAACATCGATAAATGACTTTAGAATGTAGACAACATTATATTTTCCAATAACAAACTTACAATGATTGTTGTACAGAGAACTGATACAAGTTGATTGACATAACATTATCTTTATGATTGACATAACATTATCATTTAGTTATTTTCGGCCTATCCTTGGCTCAGTAGATGGCGCGGTTGATCGCAGATCTATAAGAGCGAGATTCGAAACCGGGCCGGCCTATCTCCTGCGGAACCAACCTGTAACGCTTTGGCTATGGTGTACATCGAGTTGGCAGTAAAAAACTCACTCTCTATCAACCAATCAATCAATCAATCTATCTATCAATCTATCTATCTATCTTTCTATATATCTATCGACTCTCTGTCTATCTAACTATCTTCTAGTATCTCTTGTGTTTTAAGATACACACATACGACGACACTGGCTCAGAGTACAAGAACCTAATCTCATTCAGGCATAAAAATACACTTCCATAAACTTACACATTCATAAATCCATGTATCTATATATCTATTAAATATTGATTATCCTATGCATTATTAATATTACATCCGGGAGACTGGTCTGTGGGTCTCCGACCATCAGGTTTTCGTATATGATAAACATTGTCACGTGTTTCCACGTAACAAAGCTTTCCCCATAAACGGTTAGATGACATTTTGTCATAAACAGTCACGTCACCCGAACTGAGGAATTCGTATAAAACAACGAACCAGTGCGACGGCAGCTGATGGCCGGCTGCTTTTTTTCCAGCTGTGTAACCTCTCTTGGCCAGCTAATCAACCGAACTGGTCCTAGGCCGAACTGGTCCCTTACACTTCATCGCCAGGTGATAGTTCCCTTTAAACACCCGGTCTGGGGGTTTTATATATATATATATATATATATATATACTCACGCGCGCGCGCACACACACACACACACTCACCCCGATCATTAACAACCACTAACACAACAATAACAACAACCACATTAACAATGACGATCATAATAACAACAGACCGACTTCATAAACCCGATCTATGACACTTTTATTTTGACTCATTAAGTGTCCACCATTAATTATCGGATCCGCCATAAATTTCTCTCGTCTCGGATGTTGCCCGCGACGTGGAGTGTGATTGGTCGCAGTTGGTGGTCTCCGCCTGATACTTAGAACTCATTCGTCACGTGACGCACCGAGCGAGAGAGTGCGAGACAAACGGAGAGACGTACGAACAAGAGAGAGAGAGAGAGAGAGAGAGAGAGAGGTTCGTGCGAAAATTAATTCTTTTTTTTCTCTCACTTATTGTTGGGGGACATTTCGTTTTGTTCCCGGACTTGTTGTCATTTTTTACGGTGTAAGGTTGTTTTGGTTGGCTGTTTTTTTCTCTATCTCTTTCTTCTTTCTTTCTCTCTCACTCTTACTAAAGTCGAGTAGTCGTCGGATGTCGGTTGAAATTTATGAAGCCGCGCTCCGCCGTGTAATATGTCAATAAGAAAGAGACCAGGTAACGTGTGTACATGATAGGGATTCTGTTGATAATGACGGGTCATCTAATTGATAGGTTCCACCTGATTGACATCACCACGTGAGTGAGTGAGTGAGTGAGTGAGTGAGTGAGTGAGTGAGTGAGTGAGTGAGTGAGTGAGTGAGTGAGTGAGTGAGTGAGTGAGTGAGTGAGTGAGTGAGTGAGTGAGTGAGTGAGTGAGTGAGTGAGTGAGTGAGTGAGTGAGTGAGTGAGTGAGTGAGTGAGTGAGTGAGTGAGTGAGTGAGTGAGTGAGTGAGTGAGTGAGTGAGTGAGTGAGTGAGTGAGTGAGTGAGTGAGTGAGTGAGTGAGTGAGTGAGTGAGTGAGTGAGTGAGTGAGTGAGTGAGTGAGTGAGTGAGTGAGTGAGTGATTTTTGGTTATCTTCGGCCGCGTGTCGAATCTTGAAGTAAATGAGAAGACTGGCTGAAACATCTCGCTAACATGGGTGCCACTAGGATTCGACCTCGTGGCCTGGATGCTCAAATGCCCAATCAACTGAGTGAGAGGAGCGCCTCCTATCGGGCTTGTACAGGACTAATATACACTTAGAAATATGACATAATTAGGTAATTGAAACGTCTGATGTAGCGCTTTCTTGATAAATACGATAACCTGGACACTTATCACTGCGATATTTTGTGTGTGTGTGCGCGCGCGCGCGTTTATGTATATGAATGTCTGCGCGCGCATGCGTGTGCGCGCGCATGCGTGTGTGTTTGTCACGATACAAATAACGATCGCTCTCGAGGCAGAAGTTGGTTACGAACTTCGCTTTAAATGATCAGCCCTAGGGATCGAATCCGAGCATAGCTTGTGATTCTGGGATGCTGCATTAATCAGGAAAATATTGCTGTCTGATTGCTTCAACTCACCATGGAGTATCTCACAGCCGTGTATCTCCTCGACTCAGGCAACCGGGGAGGTCAGAAAGGGAGTAAGCGTTCACTGATAACATAATGTTAAATTTACGTTTATTGAAAGACATGGAATGTTCAACTAAATGATGGAGATCTTTGAGTGAGACACCATTATAGTGAGACACCATTATAGTGAGACACCATTATAGTGAGACACCATTATAGTGAGACACCATTATAGTGAGACACCATTATAGTGAGACACCATTATAGTGAGACACCATTATAGTGAGACACCATTATAGTGAGACACCATTATAGTGAGACACCATTATAGTGAGACACCATTATAGTGAGACACCATTATAGTGAGACACCATTATAGTGAGACACCATTATAGTGAGCACCATTATAGTGAGCACCATTATAGTGAGACACCATTATAGTGAGACACCATTATAGTGAGACACCATTATAGTGAGCACCATTATAGTGAGACACCATTATAGTGAGCACCATTATAGTGAGCACCATTATAGTGAGACACCATTATAGTGAGACACCATTATAGTGAGACACCATTATAGTGAGACACCATTATAGTGAGACACCATTATAGTGAGACACCATTATAGTGAGACACCATTATAGTGAGACACCATTATAGTGAGCACCATTATAGTGAGCACCATTATAGTGAGACACCATTATAGTGAGACACCATTATAGTGAGACACCATTATAGTGAGACACCATTATAGTGAGACAC
>JAODUP010001350.1:75000-77500 GCA_025642065.1 Paralvinella palmiformis
TCTCTCTCTCTCTTCTCCCCCCCCCCCGCAGGCTCGCCGTGGCGTCCCTAGTTACCAAACCGGAGGTATCACTGAAAACTGTTTGAAAACCTTATGTTACTTGATCCATGACCATCTGTTGACATGACGTAGACTTGGCTGATTCTCTATCTCCGCCCCCCCCCCCCCCCTCTCACCCCTACATGTGTGCGCGCGCGTGTGTTTGCGTGTAGCTCGTGTTATAAAGCTGTTAGAGTGTTATACATGATCAAGGTCGTGTCAAAATACAAACATCGGGTCATTTGGAGCTTGGATCCAATTATGTGTTGTTAGTTTGTAGATCTGATGACACAGCGCAGAGGTCAGAAGATCTTCAGTGATGAAGATGATGATGATGGTGGTGATGATGATAATAATAATAATAATAATAATAATAATAAATTTAAAAACGATAATAACCATAAATAAATAAATAAATACATTAGAGCTGTTACTAACACAATTTAAAAAATATTGAAAGTTATTTTAATATGAATATATATATATATATATATATATATATATATATATATATATATATATATATATATATATATATATATATATATATATAATATATTTTAGCTAATATTCTATATTACCTTGTACATTAGGAAATTGATTAATCAGTTAGTAAATAAATAAATCGTTTTATATCATTCATCAGTCAACCGATCTCTCTATCTATATACAGACTTATGGAATATAATTTTATTGTTTGTTATTTCTTACTTAAAATTATGTTTTTTTCAAGCGAAAGTATCAGGATATGTGAATGTTATGTTTTTATCGATATAATTACCCTATGAGGAATATATTGATGGATTTGAAAGACTATGAGTATTCTGGATCATGGTGAATATAATGAAATATAATTAGTATTGCAAAATGCTAAATATACGACATACGATGTCGTTAAGCAATGTATTAAATAAAGCAGGACTTTGTCAGGAAATTACCTTCAAATATTCTGATTGTTTAAACTGTTCAATGAGGCACACGAATCACAGTTCGTACAGAGCTTGTACTCTTGGATGCATGCTGTCAATCAAGTTTGACAAGGTTTTAAGGGGTAGAGCTTGCCATGCACCAATGACTGTCTGTTGCAATTCCGCCAGATTAGTAGGCTGGTTGGCACTTGCATCCATGGTGCGTGTTACTTCGGATCACAAATTCTCTATATGATTCATATCCGGATACACTGCTGGCCATTCCATGTGTTCGATCCCTTCAGTTTCCAGGAAATTAACCACTGTGTGAGCTCTGTGGGGCCTGGTGTTGTCATCCTGGTACACATAATTATGCCCAAATGTCAGACGAGCAAATGGCAATAACCTTTCCTCCAGGATCTGTAGGTACTGGTACTGATCCAGGTTTCCATCGACGATGTTAAGGTCACATTTTCCACTATGGTGGAAAACCCCCCATATGGTAACTCCACCGCCCCCTGCTTGGACTCTAGGTACGATGCAATCTTCATTATAGGCCTCATGTTGCTGTCTGCGGACCCGGATACGACCATCTATCTGGTAAAGCAGGGATCTGGATTCATCACTGAAGATGACATCTTGCCAATGACCTGGTCGTCAGCGGAAATGGTTTCTAGCCCAATCCATACGCGCCTGTCGATGTCTTTGCAACAATAAATGTTTCTTCAGAGATTTCCTAGCGAAGTAATTGGCATGGATCAATCGCAGATTCGCAAGCATTCTGGATTCAGGAGTATTAGTGAACCCTAACCACTCAGCAGGAAGGCTGTTTGCTGATTTGGTACGCCCATTTCGGCACAAACATAGCAGATAACGGTCTTCTCTTTCTGTCATTTTACGAATACGTCCGGATCTAGATCTGGGGTTGGGTACGCTCGTCTTACGATTTCTCTGAAATACCTTTGAGACCGTTCCCTGTGCTATCCCAAGAGCTGGGGCAATGACCTTTTGTTTGGAACCCATACGTCACATGGCAAGAACTCGTCGATAAATTCCTTCATTAAATTGACGGACCATGATGTCAAGAAAGTTGCCCAAACATTTCAGCAAATTCTGTCGCCCCTCCCCCCCCCACCCCCGAGTCCAACTCGAGATATCAATAGCCTCAGTTATAACGCCACTTGGACCTTGGGTGTTTTATTGGTCACCCACTCACTCAAAACAATACCAAACGTATGCCAAAATACTCATCACGTATCACTGATTACGCTGATATCACTGAACAGACGATAAATACTAACAAACTTGTCGTAATATGATGTTAGACAAAATAATACAACGGATAAAAAATATATTTAATTTTCATGTCTATCTATTTATCTATATAATATTGTTGTATTACCAGATACTGTTAAATGTTTAATCTACCTGCTAACAATTTATCTTAACCAAATCTTAAACCACTTACTACACATTACTACGAATAGAAATAAAAAATAGTTCTTATACTAGTTAAGAATTTCTATAATAATAATAATGTTTGTTTGTATATG
>JAODUP010001350.1:80000-102500 GCA_025642065.1 Paralvinella palmiformis
TCAATATTATCACCTACTTTACTCTCTTTTTCTCACTCTATCTGTCTCTATCTCCCTCCCCCCTTCTCTATCCACACAAAGGTAGCTTTACGATCATGGTGTTACCTATATGTAGATATGGTATTTCATCTTTCGCGAAAAGCCTGTGTCTTGATTATATCATCGACTTACCGGCTGACTAAAGTACCAACTGATTTCATCACTCACTCACTCACTCACTCACTCACTCACTCACTCACTCACTCACTCACTCACTCACTCACTCACTCACTCACTCACTCACTCACTCACTCACTCACTCACTCACTCACTCACTCACTCACTCACTCACTCACTCACTCACTGACCCACTCACTAACTCACTCACTCACTCACTCACTCACTCACTGTGTGTATAACTGTACGCACACGCGTGTATGTGCATGTATGCATGCATGCCAGTCTGTTCGTACGCATGCACGCGTGACTCCCAACGCAACGTGTCACAATCGGTCTACAGATGTGCGTGTGGATGCGCGCGTGCGTACGCTCCACACACACACACACACACACACACACACACACACACACACACACACACACGTGTCCTGCGTCATCTAATCATCGACTAA
Source organism: Paralvinella palmiformis (assembly GCA_025642065.1). Lineage (NCBI taxonomy): Eukaryota > Metazoa > Annelida > Polychaeta > Terebellida > Alvinellidae > Paralvinella > Paralvinella palmiformis. Next base: position 80,612 of record JAODUP010001350.1, read on the forward strand.
TCACGTGCTAAAAACAAAACATGCAAATTACCACAACCTTCTAAAAGGCGTCCATGATGCGATAACGTCACGCACGCTGGGGGAAAACCTATTCCCAATCATAATAATAAAAACATCATCAAGTATTCCCCCCCCCCAAAAAAAATACTCCCCCTCAGATGTCCGGATGTTTGACGCGGCGACTCAACGACCAAGGGGGTATCTTGATTAGAATTCAATTACCGGACGAATGCTCGTAGAGAGAGAGAGAGAGAGAGAGAGAGAGATGTGTCTCCCAGTCACGGAGTAATTGTTCGCTGCCCACACCTAGCTCAGGTGCGCCTTAGCAACGCAATCATCATTGGATGGCTGATGAGAGATGACTCGGGCTGGTTGTCATGTCGTGGCTAGCGCCCGTTTGGGACGATACATGCTCGGACCGACGCGTCCGCGCATCGTGTACGGCACGGCCACGCGCACGCGGCACCCCCCGTCCTCCCCACGCCACACACTCGGGGACTCGACAGAGAAAAAAAACGGGCGCAGAAAATTGAACTGAACGTTCGCTAAACGATCCCTTGAAGCCATTGTCCCGGAGTTCGGGGTCCAGATGAGACGAGTTTCGCGGACGGTGACCCCGGCCGGCCAGCGTGACCGTCGTGTGACAATGTCACAACTGCGTGACAAGCGACACTGTCACGGACTGCGACAGGATGACATCAATCGGTCCCCGGATGAAATGGGAAACTCTGGAAGAGAGCAAAATTATTATAATTAATTATCACGTGATTGGCTGGTCAGGGGTAAACAATGAAGAGAATGGGGGGGGGGGTTGAAGGGCTGGGATGCGTTTCAGATGCGTTTCCGGATATTAATCGCGACTCAAATGGGAATAGCAACGACATCAAATAGTAACAATAATAGCAACATTTACAGCAATAATTTGAAGGGGGGAAACACAGCAACAACTCAACAACAACAACAATAACAACAGAAGCAACGAAAAATAGTCATAGCCTGCAACAACTACCACAACAGCAAGATAAAGAATATCAAGAACAACAACAATAATAATAATAATAATAATAATAATAATAATAATAATAACAACAACAACAACAACAGCAATAACAACAACAACAAATAATCGAAAGCCACTTTATTCGAGCAACTCACATATTTGTTGTTGGCGTTTACGTGGTATAGCTAGTAGCGTAGTCGGCAACAGATTTCTAGCACCTGGATTCAAAACCGGTCTGACCATGTCATATAGTTATATAACATTTAGAGAATAGAGACTGTTTTGTGTTAAAACAATGATACATATGATGATGATGATGATGATGATGATGATGATGATGATGATACTAAAAATAAGACGATGATAAATACTCACCAAAAATGTGTTATTGTTATTGGCTCCGACCACGGGAAGCTGAATGAACCAATAAAACATTCCAGCTAGACCATAGATTCGAACTCAGATGCTAGAGGCTGTGACCAACCGTCCGTGTCCACTGATTGTACGTGTTCTATCAGACCACGATTAGGTTATCAAATTATTATAATAATGTATTTAGTTATTAGCTAGAATCCTTAATTCGCACGGTAATATTTGGATACAATTTTGTTTGATAGATACAGTGTTACCCGTCCTAGGTCATTGATTGGTTCCAAAATCCGTGACGTAACCCGGATATTTACGTAAACCGGATGTAATGCATTAAAAAGTCTTAAAATGCCTTTCGTGTAAATATTTTATTTTGTGTACATTTTCTTGTGTTTTAAATGTGTTTTTATCGTATGTTAAGGTATTTTTATAGCTTCGTTTATCGTTTGTTGCTAATCTATTTATTTCACGTTCTTTTATTATGACGTAACTGACGTAGCTGAGTGACGTAACGTCGGACGTAATGACATTCGCTGAAATGAAATTTACGCGGATTTGACATAGGCCGAAATGACGTAAAGTTGGGGTATTAAGGTAATGTTAGTAATTGACCATAAATCCCCCGATATTATTTCAGAGTAATATTACTTAATTGACAAAAGTCGGTAAAATTATTTCAGCGCAGGGTGCATCAAAGGTATTGTGCGTGTGTGTGCGTGCTTGCGTGTATGTGTGTGTGCGTGATGTATATGTGTGTGTGTGAGCGTGTGTGTGTATGGTGTGTGTGCGTGTGTGACGTCCATCAATTGATGGCGAAAGAGCTCGGAGGATTTAGCGTTCTCTGCCGGACGCTCCATGTGGTAAAAAGGCTTCGCCGCCGAATGGGCCCCGGAAACGCCTAACCGGAAACGCCGCATTAACGCCTAGACTAAGAAGAGTTCGAAAGATAGCTGCGCCCATGGGACACGTTGTCGTCGTCTAAGAAATGTTTCACGATAATATTTAACAAGTTGAGGAGTTAGGTCGCCGACTGGACATCAACGGAGTAAGGAAGTCCGCTAGGTGGAGCTTCGGACAAGTCTAAAGATGGTGGTGGGTAGCATCTATCGATGAAGGGCTAACCAACTAAATGATGAGAGACAGATGAAAGAGCTTATAGATTTACGATGATGTTATCAAATTATGAAGTATGTCTGTCAAATGCGTCATCCCGGATCAATCAACAGTCAAAATATACGACAGCTGTCTAGTCAGGATTATATATATATATATATATATATATATATATATATATATATATATATATATATATATATATTGGCTGTAATACCAGGCTTAGATGCTACTATAATTTTTTACATTGTTTTCAAATATGGGTATGCGCAAGCACCCACTCAATGATGTTTAATGTATTTATACTCCTGGAGTCGTTTGTTACTCCGACAGGCATCTCCATGGGTATTAAGCTGCGGACAGAGTTTTTTTCCCATATTATGAGTAATTAGATTACACTGATATAGGAAATTTGTTAAATGTATAGGTATTATAATCCCGACGTGTCATTCGCAGTATCGGAGATCTGCCTGAAATCCGCTGTTCTCGACCATGGGTCAAATAGATCAAGTGGATAGTTAGATAGAGAGGGAGAGATAGTTAGAGAGATGGTTAGATATGTAGAGGTAGAGAGAGAGTGAGAGAGAGAGAGAGAGAGAGAGAGAGAGAGTTATATGTAATTATATATATATATATATATATATATATATATATATATAGATAGATAGATAGATAGATAGATAGATAGATAGAGACACATAGAGATAGAGATAGAGATAGAGAGAGAGAGAGAGAGAGAGAGAGAGAGAGAGCTATGATCCTGTAGTTTAAACTCGTCCAAATATTAAATTATTTAATCCGCCAAATCTACTCAAATATACGTACCATTTATTGTAAATTCTAGTCCCCGTGGTGAAGCATTATATTACAGACCATACACGTCTCCCTAATTTGAGGTAGCTAAGCCAGGTAAAATAACTGACATTTTGGCCATTATTACAGGAAATTCTAAATTGATTGAATATTAGTCCACGAGCGGAAATTTTAAATGACACACAATCCGCCTCTACGGTATCCAGCTAGCCAACCATATTTATTATTATTATTATTATTATTATTATTATTATTATTATTATTATTATTATTATTATTATTAAGGCTTCAGTCCATCAAGGTCATATAAAGGACATATACTATGCCACGGAGTATCTTTATTGACGTCTTACCTTTCCTTCGATACCCAAATACCGACGTGTTTCAGTGTCAAAAAGGTGGAAAAATTATTTATAAAAAAACATCCTCCTCGTATCCAGAAAATCACCGTCGCTAGTTTTTTCTTCCGGATACCGACGAAGGGGATATCTCGGCCGTTGTCTGACATGGATGCGGAGTTGGTGATGGTGAGCGAGCCGAGCCACGCCGTCATTTTTCTCTAATCATGAAGAAAGCTTTTAGTAAATATATTGCATACGATACGAGTTAATTAGTCTAATGACAAGAATCCGGTGACGAACACCTGCCAGCGGACTATTAATTTATTGTCGGCAGACGTTCCCAGGTAGAGAGATAGATGGATGAAGCGATGCTGGGAATTGAGGATGAGGTGTGGGTTGTGGGGGAGGGATGGGGTGGTGTGGTGTGATGTGGTGGTGAGTGTTTTGTCGTCTATACGGGTATCGTGGCGTGGGATCCATACATCCGTGGGATCTACACATCCGTGGTATCCATACATCCGTGGGATCCATACATCCGTGGTATCCATACATCCGTGGGATCCAAAAGTTGCTTCTGAAGTTTCATTTACTCTCTTCAATACCTCCCCTCGCTCTATCTATAGATCTATCTATCTCTCTGTCTCTCTCTCTCTCTCTCTCTCTCTCTCTTCTCTTCTTATATATATATATATATATATATATATATATATATATATATATATATAGGTGGGCTAAAGTCAATAAAATTGACGGAAATCATGAAATCATGTTCCTACACGTTTATATACATACCATAAATACGCAGCCACGTATAACACAGACACATCTTATGACTTTCAACAGTTTCATGTTGTGTTAAGGACTATGTTACATCAAGTGCTGCCACCTAGCGAACAATGGAGTGAAGGATGGATGGAGGCAGATTCATAGCTATTGTCTTGTTGAAGTTTGGGATAGAGACCCTGGCTGTCGCCTATTGGGTACAGCCACTGGCTGAATTAACCCTAAGACTATATATATATATATATATATATATATATATATATATATATATATATATATATATATATATATAGAGAGAGAGAGAGAGAGAGAGAGAGAATAGAATTCTTCAAAATATCCAGGTATGGATTTATTAAACATTTTGAATTTACTATTATTTTAATATATGGTTTTTACACCTCTGTCCGTAAGGTTGATATAGGTAGGATTTTGTTAGCTATTTGAAGACCAATATAGAGGTGAGGTCAGTATTCGCGGTGTTCAAATGTTCTGATAATGGTTTTTTAAAATTATTATAGGACAGTAAATTATTGTTGACTATAAACTATGGTCTCAAAGTAGTTATCGTGTATGTGTACTAACGTAACACTGAACCCCACTCACGTATTGTTTACTGGTAGCTGGGATGTCAAATGATATTTCTGCACGTGCTTCCACGTTTGTACGGAGCCTGCATTTAGTCGCTTCCGTTTTATATATGTATAGATTTATGGAGATATAGATCTCAAAGAATGATTAGATGTTGATGTTCCGAGCCAGTGCCACTATATATATGTACCTTACAAACACACACACACACACACACACACACACACACACACACACACACACACACACACACACATATATTTATTCTGATTTATGCTTATATTATTCACACATTATTCATACTGTGTATTAATATTTTACTTTTCCATTTTAGGCTTAATCTTTCTTGGCCGTAGTGTTCGACACAAAGCCTGGTTTTGTTTTAATCATAGTTTCTTCTTTTTTATATTTAGATTATCCTCTTTTGGATTATTTTAGAAATTTTCTTTTTTCTTTTCATTTTTCTCTAATTTCACCGGTAATTAATTATACTTACAATTAAATATTTTTTAAAAAATCAGTTTGGAGTTAATTGTTGTTTGAATGAAAGTATAACACCTGTGCCAGCCCTTAACTATCTTATAAACACACATATATATATATATATATATATATATATATATATATATATATATATATATAGAGAGAGAGAGAATGGAGTCGATCCGCCCATCCGTCCTTCCTTCCATCCATCGATGCACTTATATAATCTAATCACTCACTCACTCACTCACTCACTCACTCACTCACTCACCACCACTCACTCACCACCACTCACTCACCACCACTCACCTCACTACCACTCACACCACTATCACTACTCACTCACTCACATCACCCCACTCCTCCTCCATCCACATCACTCAAATCCACCACCACCACTCACCACCACCACTCACCACTCACTCACTCACTCACTCACTCACTCACTCACTCACTCACTCACTCACTCACTCACTCACTCACTCACTCACTCACTCACTCACTCACTCACTCACTCACTCACTCACTCACTCACTCACTCACTCACCACTCACCACCACCACTCACCACTCACCACCACCACTCACCACCACTCACCACTCACTCACTCACTCACTCACTCACCACTCACTCACTCACTCACTCACTCACTCACTCACTCACTCATATATATATACGCACATATGCCTAACAATACCCTATTCATTGAGCAATCTAAACATCTAATTAAGTATCCGACTACTTAATAAATATCTAAGCGAATATCACGAACCACTCATTCCGGAACAAAGATCAAACGTAACCAAATACTCGGCTATAAATAACACAAACGGTTGGCATGGCAACAAAATGAAATTAAAAGAAAGGGACAAGAACTCACTCGAGATAAGAACTTAGAAGCTGACAATCAACTGGGTATTATTAGAATATCAGAGGATGCTTTAGCTCGTAGATAAACTATTATAATATTATATATATATATATATATATATATGTGTGTATACGTTATAACAGTGTATGACATGAGATGAGATCATGACATCGATGTGTGTATATGTCGTTTTGTGGGCAGATGTCCTCTCAACCATTGTCTTCGGATGCTCTATGATGACACACATAGAGATAGGTAAGAGTATACCGATGACATCAACTTAATATTGTTGTTGTTGTTGTTATTACTGCTGTTATTGTTGTTGTTATTGTTATTGTTGTTGTTATTGGGATTTTTAATATTTTTTATTGTTCTTTTTATTGATGTTGTTTTATTATTATTATTATTATTGTTGTTGTTGTTGTTGCTATTCTTGTTCTTATTGTTGTTTTTCTTATTGTTGTTGTACTTTTTGTTGTTCTTATTGTTGTTGTTGTTGTTCTATTGGTTGATTGATGGATATCGATGATATATTGATCACTGATCACGGTCACGGTTGTTTTGTTTTGATTTTAACAGGTGAGCGAGCTCGTCATTTCGTCGATATCCGATCAGAAGGCGTTCACTACAAAGAGGTAGATCAATTAATGTTATTATCGATCATAGAACACCATTGTCTTCCAATCAAAACAATTGACAGATCTCCTGTCATAATCTAATATTGAATAAAAGATAATATTTTCGTAACGAACATAAATATTCAACGAGTGAACCATTTTTCTTGGTGTCCTCTGGATAATCAGTCCCCGAGAGACACTCACTCAAGTCAGAGTATTCTAATACGAGGCTGTCATATTATAATATTAATTAGTTTTAAACACCCCAAAAACACGCCATTTGTAGGCACATAGCATCTCGCCAATTCGCTTAGACGGGTCACAGTTTTAACCTCGTGATGACAATAACAGCCTCGTGATGACAATAACAGCCTCGTGATGACAATAACAGCCTCGTGTTGACAATAACAGCCTCGTGATGATAATAACAGCCTCGTGGTGATAATAACAGCCTCGTAATGACAATAACAGCCTCGTGATGATAATAACAGCCTCGTGATGATAATAACAGCCTCGTGATGACAATAACAGCCTCGTGATGACAATAACAGCCTCGTGATGACAATAACAGCCTCGTGATGACAATAACAGCCTCGTGATGACAATAACAGCCTCGTGGTGATAATAACATTGTCATCATAACAATGTCATTATTATCATAACTATAATATTGTCATCATACAAATAACATTGTCTTCATAGTACTGACATTGCCATCATAACAATATCATCACAACAATAACAGTCTCATGATAACAATGCTAGTATCATCATAACAATAACATTCTCATCATAGCAATGCCATTATCATAATAACAATAACAGTCTCATCATAACAATGCTAGTATCATAATAACAATAACAGTCTCATCATAACAATGCTAGTATCATCATAGCAATAACATTCTCATCATAACAATGCCATTATCACCATAACAATAACAGTCTCATCATAACAATGCTATTATCATCATAACAATAACAGTCTTATCGTGACATCTATAGTTAATAACAATATAATCTGGTTTATCCAATATTTTCAAGCTGATCCAGAATAACCTTGACGCTTACCAAGCAGGATGTCCATATCCAGACGCTTACTATCCAGATATTTGTTTTAAAGGTGACTATATGGCTGTATAGGCTATAACAGATCCATGTTCGTGTTATTATGTGTGTGTGTGTGTGTGTGTGTGTGTGTGTGTGTTTTAGATGTGTGTGTGTGTGTTTGTGTGTGTATGTGTGTGTATGTGTGTGTAGTGTATGTTTGTGTGTGTGTGTGTGTGTGTTGTCTGTGTGTGTGTGTTTGTATGTGTGTGTGTGTGTGAGTGTGTACGTGCGTGCTTGCAGGAACAGATATACCTTGAAATGAACACGAAGTGACAAACATTGGTTGTGTCAATTTTCAGGTAATTTTCATCAAGTGTCAGAAGATACACATTGGGTACCGTTCATTAATGCGTCTATTAACTATCTTAGAGAAACCTACCCTAGACCGTGGAACAAGGTATTATACGTCATACAGAACATCTTCATTATTTATCTGCCAACAGCGCGTGCGCGCGCACACACACACGCACACACACACACACACACACAGAGAGAGAGAGAAAGAGAGATAATTATTTGAGATAAATAGACAATAGCGAGTTATGATTCTGGACACCCAGACTCCTGAAATATATATCTATCAAAGAACATAGACATTATCAACCTTTCTCTAAATATATGAATTAATCAATCTCAACACCCAGATGTTGAAATTAACAGAATTACCGCGTCAGATATTCAAATGAGCTGTACTTAAAGCTATTAATTTGAATACTCTATGTCCCCCCCCCCCAATAAATGGCTACCTCTGTTATTCATAGGGTAACTAGCTTAGAGACAAATTTAAAACCAAATTATTTCCAATTTCCATGTATGTTGACACATGTAGATGTAATAAATACTTTAAAAATTTAAAGAGAGAAAATAGCATCATTGTGGAGTTTCCACCTTCGTGGAAAACAGAATGAACATTTGAATTAGCTGAAAATGTTGTTAAGAATGCGGGTTATAATTATTTTAACCACTCTGGATTGAATCGTCGTGAATCTTAATTCACGATTCGAGCTTCTCTGTGCCAGTGCCTTATTCGACACCGCTAAAACACGCATTGCCCGTGCCATGGATTGCGATTCGTGTTTTTTTTCCCTTTAGCTTCTTAATTATTTTGATCTGCATGTAATATTTAATACTATGGATGGCTTAGCGAAAAGTAATTCATAGTATTTAGAGAACTTCTATGTGTTTTACGGTTATTTGACCATCGGTGCGAATCTGATTTTTAACATTGTTTCAGTCTCTCGTTAATTATGATAGCATTAATCGATATTATAACGCATTCTAATGAGAATCGTTTATTTAGACAGCGGAGAAGCTCGTTGTCTTTCTACTTGGAGTCATATCCCACCAGGTGGCGGACGTTAACTGGCACAGTCTCGGTATAGATCAAGGTTATCTCAGAACCATGGCCAACGTAAGTTCAAATAGCAGGACAATCATAATATAGTAATTTAGTGAAAACAATGACTTCGTGTTTTTTCTATACTTTTCTAATTTGCACTGGTAGTCTAGAACAAACCCTGGTGTGTGTGTGTGTGTGTGTGTGTGTGTGTTTTGTGTGTGTTTGTCCCCCCCCCACGCCAACGATAATACATCTACATTACATGGCAGTACTTACATATGTCTATATCTTGTATCTGTGTCTATTGTAGAATATTATATCTAATATAACAATGACTCATCTTAGATATCATTACATTATTTATCTATTATCTTATTTTAAAGATCAATTACCATGGTTCATTTGGTGTCGCACACAAAGATGGTGACTTTGGTGAGTAATTAGAAATAAAACAAGTCTCTCTCTCTCTCTCTCTCTCTCTCTCTTTATATATATATATATATATATATATATATATATATATATATATATATATATAAACAGGCACACACACACAAACACACACATGCACACGCACACGCACGCACGCTCACATACACACACACACACACATACATACACACACACAACACACACACACACACACACACATACAGATACACACATACTGTTTAATCGAAATTCGTCTAATTCATTAATTTTCGTTCATCAGGTGGTGATGTTATTAATCTCTTCGACTTAGAGATGTCTTATATTCGATTAATTGAGGCGTGGTACATACCTGTACACGACTTAATTAACATATATAAGAGACTATACGGTACATCAAACAGACTAACACCGGAAGTGATCGTTGATTGTACGAAGCTTCTATTTCTTGGCAGGTAATGATGACACCGACATCGCAGCGTTATCTCTCCGGTTATCTCATTAATTATCAATTGATGAGTTATGATAATTGTCTGTTGCCGAGTCACGTTTGTATTAACATCAACCTGGGATTTGTGGTCAATGACCGCAATTGGGAAGTGACCGGAGTAAAGGAATTTTACATTAACAGTTTCTCTTAATTGTAAAGATGAGCACGAGATGTCATGATGACAAACATAACGTGGCCACCTAATTGATATAATTCCTGCCGTAGATGAGTATATCTAGGGATCTCTGGATATTTCTGGATATCTCTGGATTGTTTAATCTTCAATTTTTTACCCTGGCCACAAATGGGACATGTGGCCGATGGACGCATACGGCTATAGACTAGATTCGAACCCTAATCTAGAGATTTGCACCGTCCTGTTATAACCAGTTTGCTCTATCGTAGTACCCGGATATCCGGAAGGAGGAGCAAAAAAAATGACTTGATATTAGAACGTTATCAGATGGGTGCCGGGTTATAGATTAATTTCTCGACTCACGGACTAGGGTGGTCTTCTGCCCGTACTGTCAGTAGTTGGTGATGTTCAACCCGCTCCGTCTTTCTGTCAATCATAAACATATATCTTATGATACATAAACAAACATATTAATACATAGCAACGACACTAAGATTAACAATACACACATACAGGCACACACGCATGCACGCAAGCACGCACACAAACACACACTTGTATGAAATCGATCAGACTTATAGCAATATCGTACTTTTAAACCTATTCGTATGAGAACGATGGCTCAGTCAGTAGAGTGGTATACCAGAGAACTCGTCCGTTCGAAGCCACCAACACCTAATACATTTATTTACTGATGACTCATCCATCAACGTATAACGTGTTTTCATATTTATATATATTGAGGATATTGGGTGTTAAGATAATGAGCCTTGACCAGAAGCGCCACCTATTATTTATAACAATGTTACACAATTTGACTCATTTTGATTTCGTTCATTTCCAGACTTGGAGAAGGTTTGGGAATCATTGAATATGTAAGTATTAATTGCTGCGCGCCACCCGCAATAACTATGCACACTTTCAAGCACGCACGGAAACAAAACAGATGAACACTCTACTCTTTATTGTTCGTATTGCATTTGAAAATCGGTCAATCGACATAACACATCTAATCCTTGATATAGTATTTCTTAACGACTTTAATCCCAGATGTAACATCTGTAAGCCTAGACATGATGTCTTTAATCACAAATATAACATCTGTAAGCTTAGACATATTGCGTTCAATCCCAGATATAACATCAGTAAACATATTTATAACATCTATAATCCCAGATGTAACATCTTTAAGCCTAGTTATTACGTCTTTATTCCCAGATGTAATATCTGTACTATTTGTTATACGTTAGTAATGTATAACCCCACTCCCCCTCCCCCCCCTCTTCCCAGCTTTATCCAGCCTACGCCTCAAGAAGTTTATTTTTAATAGACAGATTAGATGATTATTATCTCGGAGGTATTGATGATATGGTGTCTTGGACTATCAACTTGTTCAATAAAACGATATTTATGTTCGACAGAGGCACCGAGTAAGTATATTTATATCTAAAACGTGTTATTAACAATCGTACTTTTGTGTTTTACGTTCATTTGATCAGTTTTCGCAATATGGATGGTGCTAATTTAATGTTTTTTATGAATGAATATTCATACATAAAATAGTATTTTATATTCATCCTAGGTATTACAATAAATCGAATATACGCAAAATCCACTCACTCACTCACTCACTCACTCACTCACTCACTCACTCACTCACTCACTCACTCACTCACTCACTCACTCACTCACCACTCACTCACTCACTCACTCACTCACTCACTCACTCACTCACTCACTCACTCACTCACTCACTCACTCACTCACTCACCCCACTCACTCACTCACTCACTCACTCCTCACCACTCACCACCACCACTCACTCACTCACCACCACCACTCACCACTCACCACCACTCACTCACTCACTCACTCACTCACTCACTCACTCACCACCACTCACTCACTCACTCACTCACTCACTCACTCACTCCTCTACTCACTCTATTTATATACATATATAAGTATATATATATATATATATATATATATATATATATATAGTGTGTGTGTGTGAGTGTGTTATTATCAGCCGACAGGGTCGATGCTGTAAAGTAATCAAGCGACACGCAATTTTTCTCTACCACATCAGGATATGCCACCTGCCGGAGAACCCCCTCTATATTAGTTGTGACGTCACTGATGATGATTACAACGTCACAGCTACTCGACCGATGATTGGCCGGCGATTTGGTAAACCGAAAATGGACATGTCCCACTTCCAGAAGCTTTTGTTGCCTGTAAGAGATGACAACTTGTATGTGGAAGAAGCTGAAAATGGCTTTATTTATAAAGTCAGTGAGAAATATAAGGTAAGGTGTTTAATTTCGGGTTCTTTATTTATAGAGTCAGTGAGAAATATAAGGTAAGGTGTTTAATTTCGGGTTCTTTTTTTATGTCGGGTTTCTAGATCTCTCGCCGTATGTTTATTTACTCATTTAAACGCTAGGTGGCGCAACAAATAGCTAAATAAAGTACTTTTACACACCGTGTCATTTTTCATAGATCTATAAAAAATATATATATATATATATATATATATATATATATATATATATATATATAGGTGTTTGTTTTTACACACGCGAGTATTCAACATACATACATAATGGTGTTTGATTTAAATACATTAACATTGATCTGTATTGTTCTGGGATGCTTTTTCAATATTATTATTCCTAACTCGGGACAGCTTCAATCCAGCACACACCTCAACTCCCGATGGAGTATACAATGCATGCTGCGACTATAGCTCGATAGCATTACTCAGACACAAAGCGATGACACGTCCTGTCAGGTTCTCATTTCTCTGGCTGTTACTTTCCCTTTCCATTATCAATCCTTTCTCTTTTAGTTTCATTTTATTCTGTTCTCTTTCTTCCCTTCGCCCAAATCTTGGAGCTGCTAAAGAACTCCCCCCCCCCCAATATAATTTAATATTCTCTACGTTTTTAAAAGGGGCTCCTCCGTGGTCTAGCGGTATCGTGTTTGACCACAGATCACTACCACCCGTGTTCGAATTTCGGCGTGGGCATATCTGGAGGTTGTTTCATCTCTGACTTAATCGCTTCATTACCTTTGGAGGTCGCTCAGCCCTTTTAGCCTACCATGTGCACAAAGGTGGTCGTAAGACATCAATCATCATCATCATCTTCGTTTTTAAATGATTCGATTAATGCGACTGTTACACTGCTGGGAGCTACGCCCTTCTCCCCCCTCACAATCTTTTCTATAGGGAAGTGTAATTAATGTGTTGTAATCCAGGTAAGTGTAGTTGAGTATCGATCTGTAGTGCATGTGTTTTCTTTTAATATTTGTATCATAATGATTGTTCCATGATATATTTGTTGTCGGTATTTAGAGAAGGCTTCTAGAACTGTCAAAATGGCGACAAAGGCGATTACTAAGACACAGAAACAGAACGAAATATGTCAGAAATCTAACGGCTAAAGTGTTCTATAAAACATATATACCATACTCAAGACTTGGCGAGTAAGTAGATATGTCTGTCTGTCTGTTTGTCTGTCAGTCTGTGTTCATCTGTCTGTCTGTCTGTCTGTCTGTCTGTCTGTCTGTCTGTCCGTCCGTCCGTCCGTCCGTCCATCCGTCTGTCTGTCCGTCATATTATTCTCTGCTAATAATGAGTGAATTAATGAAACATATTAGAAACGTGGACTAACATCACAGGAACACTTTAAGATGGGAGAAGTTATAAATGGATGGGGGGGGGGTCCTCTCTCATAAAGAAAGGGGGGATTATTCAGTCTGCTCCTGAAAACACCCAATATTGTCTTTATTACGACAACTAACTGATAATTTGACATAATATGACATAATATGACATAATATTATGTCTTAGTACATAGAATATAGTAAGCTGTGTGTATAATTTAGTTTCCTTTAATGAACTCGTCAATAAAAAAATCTGATATTATAGTTAGTCCAAATATTATGACTAATTTCCGTTATAAAAACAATTTTTATTAAGTGTGTTTGAGTGTGTGTGTCTGTGTGTTTCTCTCTCTCTCTCTCTCTCTCTGTGTGTGTGTGTGTGTGTTGGCCCCAAAAACCTAATCACTTATAACAATCGACTTATCGCAGAAAATATCAACAAAAACAATGAAGTTGTTGTACATAATTTTAAAAAAGTAAACAAAGAAAGTATTCAGATTCATGACAAAGTATTTAGCCCGATAAGTTCGTCGTCAAGTGTCTTTGTCAAGTACACTCCTTGTACGTGGCCTTAAAATACTCCGCCATTTCTCCGCGGCTGACCCCATTCGAGTCCGAGTTCAGGATTTCATCTATTTGTGACCACATTTCCGGATCCGGTCTGTCCGCGACAATGCTGTTGTTCATCGTCATCTCGTATCTGCTATCCGGAGTTCCGGATGCTGTCGACGCCGAGCGCGTCCTCCTCTTGCCGATCCAGATGCGTCCGAACGTCTACAGACACCTGGCCATAGCCAGACATCTGGAGTCGCTCGGCAACGACGTCTATATTGTCGTTCCGGATCGCTTTCCGTGGCAGTCGTACAGCCAATCGACCGGTGTCGAGCTGATCCGGTACAAACAACAGGACAACGACACGTTCTACGACAGTCGCCTCTACCGGATGCTCTCCGATGAGGTAAACGCCGCCAAGAACGTCCACTCAATACCTCAACGATCCGAGGAGTATCAATCGGTTGTGGCCACGAAAATGTGTCGATGGATGCTGGACGATAAGGAGTTCCTCCACGAGGTCAAGTTCATGAACTTTCACGTCGCCCTCGTCGATGCTCCAGAGATTTCGCCCTGCAACATCATCGTCCCGTGGTCATTCGGGATACCCTACGTCCTGATATCCTCCGCCTATCCTCCTCCTGCCGTCTGGATTCAATTCCCGTCGTTCGTTCCGGATCCGACCACCAGGTACGCGGACAGAATGACCTTCTGGCAACGACTGGACAACCTGCACACACATCGGCGTCTCCGGATCACTCCGGCATACAGCAGCGTTCAGGATAACGAACTGCTGAGTACCATCCGCAAACGAGGTCAGTCCGATCGGATCACGTGGCCGGATGTGATCGCCGACGCTTCCATGTACATCAGTCTGCGTGATTACGTCTTAGAATGGCCGATACCGACTCTGCCGAACCACGTGACCGTTCCTGGAATCCTGCAACAGCCGGGCAAAGCGTTGCCAACGGAGTTAGAGAGCTACATGCTCGAGGCGGATCGGGGCGTGATTCTGGTCACCTTCGGCACGATGTACGATCGTCCCGATCCGGAACTCGTCCAGAAGTTGTTCGACGCGTTCCGGAAGCTCGACTTTCACGGCTATCGAATTCTGATGAAGATGGATCCGGAACGAATGAACGAATTGACCGCTCGGCCGGATGGCGTCCCCGGCAACATCTGGATCGTTACCTGGTTGCCCCAGAACGACGTGCTAGCCTATGCTAAGACCAAACTGTTTATATCCAGCTGCGGCAACAACGGCCAATACGAGGCTCTATACCACGGCGTGCCAATCATCGGGTTACCGTTGTACGGCGACCAGTATCACAACTGCTTCCGGATGCAAGAAAAAGGATTCGGGATATGCATGGATGCGTGGCGCTTCACACCAGAAGAGCTGACCCGGAACTTTAACCTGCTCCTCGAAGGTCGCGCCTACAAACAGCGGATCCACAAACGCGTCGGCCATCCTGCGGCATGGTCGTTTGCCCAGCGAATCGGCGGCCTTCTGGATTGATCACGTGGCCAAACACGGCGCCGGACACCTGCAGTCGGCGCTCGCCACCTGTCGTACAATAAACTCTGGATGTTGGACATTTTGCTGTTTTATTTTGTTATTGTAGTAGCAGTTGTAACAGCTGGATGCGTCGCACTGTTCTTGGTGTTCAGGATTGTTCGAAACAAAACCAAGATGGAATGACGGGATGTTAGGAAAATTTCGGGATCCGTGTGCCTCATTCACGTGTACACACACGCACACACACACACATTACTCTGACATTAACAGACTTATATGCGTACTTATATATCAATGGTAATTTTGTTCTTTGAATAAATTAATTAAATTACCTGTCTGTCTGTCTGTCTGTCTGTCTGTCTGTCTGTCTGTCTGTCTGTCTGTCTGTCTGTATACACGTGTTTTCACAGTTGCTTGCTCCGCTGGTCGTTAAGATATGTGTGTCCATTATATAATATAATTATACATGTATAATCTCCAATAACAAATAGTACATCATCATCTCACACAAAAAAAATTAAATATTGCAGTGTAAAATTAATCATAATCATTTATTTATCAATGTCACCATCGTGATTTCGTAAAAAAATATGGATTTTGACCAAAATAATATAATTTCGTTTTAAGGTGTTAAAAAGTATAACAAATTTAAAACTAAATACTTATTTTGTCATTCGCATAACCATTATATACTTAGATAAGAGACACGTAAAACACATCTAGAAAAACTATGTGCAGCATGTATCAGATGTTAAATGGCTAATTTATGACACAGCTATGAAAATGCAGTATACACAAAGGAGATGAACTATCTGATATATTGCGTACAATATATGATTTTTAAATTGATATTTAATAGATAAACTCCAAATTTATGTTTAAAAATGTCTTGGTTAAAAAAGTGTAAAACATCTATTAAAAAATGTATAATAGCTTTTTCTTAAAGTTTATAATGGGAAGACTGATATTACATCCCATTTTGATCATCATCCTCATCATCATCATCCTCATCATCATTATTATTGAGAGACATCAGATCCATTGACGCCATATTATTGGTTACTAAATCTAGGTCGTTGCTAAGCGGTGACGTCAACAACGATGGCCAGCTTGACCTCGTCATATCGTCTCCAGGATACGGTAGCCATGGAAACTATCAACGAGGTCGTGTTTATGTAGTATATGGTAAGCGCTTTGTGTTGTATATGTGTGTTTCTTTTTAAAATTAATTCTATATTTTATTGCCTGTTCTAAGTATTCTGAGAAACCTGACCACGAACAAAACAATTTTATTATCACCCAGCTCTAGGATATTTCATCCACCAGTAAAAGGCTTCAGCTTGATCATTCAATCATTTCCGTATGCAGCAGCTTTTAGACCATGAGCCCTTGATATAACCATAATTTACCAATAATCTGAATAAATATCATAATTGTCTTCCAGTTATACTTTACAATATATTTCTGTTATTGTTTATTTTAAATTCCCAGCATATATTACACACTTTTGTTTTTGTTTTGTGATATCAGCTCAATTTACGCAGATATATACTACTTTTTCCCGCTGAAACGCCACTTTATATGATGGTCTCGCAAAATGGCGGTCTCGCGAGATTATGAGGTATTTGCTTTTGGGGTGGCTCCGCCAATTTAACCTTCCCTGTGAACAAAAGTGCCTGTAAAGTGGGAACATTTGACATTTCCCCCTCTGAAATTGTGTTTGCTGAAAATTATTTTACACACACACACACACACACACACACACACACACAACACACACACACACAAACACACACACACATACACATACACATACACACACACACACACATACATTCCAACATTTACTCATCACCCTCAAGAGACTCTTCCAAATACCCAATAAAATATTTCTGTTGATGACCCAAACTACAGCTAAATGGAATGAGGCGACCTTGGAATGAGGCCACTATACACCTATATTAGCAACGTTTTGTGGGTGTTTAGAAGATTTATTTCACTAATAAATCAGTTTAATAATTAATCTTTCAACTCATTTTCTTCTCATTCGGTAGTAAATCTTCATTATTGTTATTTCGAGGTAACACTTCCGGTTTGCCGAGAAAAAACCTGACCTTGGAAATTGATGCTAATTTGATTTTGGATGGACCTAAGGTAACGATATTGTTTATACACAGACAGACAGACAGACAGACAGACAGACAGACAGACAGACAGACAGACAGACAGACAGACAGACAGACAGACAGACAGACAGACAGACAGACAGACAGACAGACAGACAGACAGACAGACAGACAGACATATAAAATAATAATAATAATATATGATTTGTATAGCACCTCATTCAACAAAGTTGTTCTGAGATGCTTCACACACTAAAATATAGAATATATATGTATATGTAATAAATAAACAACTAAAAATACAATAGTATGATAAAACAATTAGGAATAAGTAATATTAAAAAGATGAGTTTTTAGACTAGATTTAAACATATTAAATGAGGAACATCGTCGAAGTGCATTCCACAGGTGAGGCGCAGCATATTGGAAGGATCTCTAACTAGCAGTTTTTAGTCTCACACGTGGTGCCATTAGCAAGTTACAGTCGATTGTTCTCAATGTACGTGCAGGCCGATACTCTTGAAGCATATTATATATATATGATGGCGCTAATCCATTCAGAGCTTTATATGTGAGGATGAGGACTTTGAAGTCAATCCGTTGAGGTACCTGTAGCCAGGTGGAGGGCTTTAAGGACGGGAGTGATGTGACACCAAGCGTGCTGACGAGTTCTCTACCATCTGACGTTTCTTGACAGATTCTTCAGGAATCCCATACAATATGGAGTTGCAATAGTCAAAGCCCATCAAGGCCCGTAACAAAGGCATGTATCAGTCTCTCCAATACATCAGGCGATAAAACTTGTTGAACAGTTCGAATTGTCATCAGTTGAAAATAAGCCAGCTTACATACACGCTTGATATGAACATCCATAGCCAAGTTCTTATCCAGGATCACTCCCAGATTCCTAACAGAATCAGCAGACTTGTGGGATACAGTACCTACTGTGATACAGAGGTTTGGGATTTTGACACGGGGTCGAGCAAATATGATCATTTCAGTTTTGCTATCATTCATCTTCAATCTATTCTTTATCATCCATATCCTGATATCATCAGCACACGCTTCCAGCGTTTCAACAGCCTTACTGATACTAGATGGATCTTTGTGATCAAAAGAAACGTAAAGCTGTGTATCATCCTCATAGCTGTGTAGAGTGACACCATGTCGACGGATGATGTCAGATAGAGGTAAGATATATAAGACAAACAACAGAGGCCCCCCCCCCCCACACACAGTGAGCCTTGAGGCACACCGAAAACGAACTCTGCTAAAACTGACATCACGTCCACGAGAGTGACACATTGGATCCGGCTGTATAGATACGATTTCAACCACTTCAGAATCACACCCTTAATCCCTAACCGGCTCGCTAATCTATCAAATAAAATCTGATAGTCCACGGTATCAAATGCCGCACTTAAATCCAGAAGGAGCAAGATAACATCCTGATTATTGTCAATAGAGCAACGAATGTCACTGACGACTTTAAGGAGTGCTGTTTCTGTACTATGCATAGATCTATATGCTGACTGGAGTTATTTGCCACTACACGTTCAACAACCTTTGACACAAATCCAAGATTCGACACACTGGTCGATAGTTTTTATAATCATCAGAATCTAAAGATAATTTCTTGATCAGTGGCTTAACCAGGGCCTTCTTCAGAGATTTAGGAAATGAACCAGATGTCAGTGAGAGATTTACTATTCGTGTGATAACTGGGAGCAACTCTTGCTTACAATGTTTCAAGATCCGTGTTAGGATAGGATCAAGAGCACATGATGCACCAGACGCTGATGAGAGTATCTTCTCTACATCCTGAACCGAAACAGGTGTGAACAAAGTTAGACTGTTAAACGGCTCTCTCCGTGTCATGTTCAGGAAGATTGGATTGGGGATCACCAGCCTGTTCATCTAGATCCTACCGGATGCGTTCGATCTTCTGTACAAAGAAATGATTAAAGGATGAAACAAGTTTGTCAACTGGTTGATCAGGGAGAACAAAATTGATAAACACGATAGACACGCTGGCAGGCACCCACGCACAGGCACACACACACACATATATATATATATATATATATATATATATAATTACACTTACAGATAAATTTATTTTCTCTTGTATATGTTTTTATACGGTGTTTATCAATTTTTATTTTGGTTTAAAACTGCAGCTGAATGGACGATTTGGAACGTCCTTGACCTTGGTTGATATCAATGCCGATGGGTACAACGATCTGGCAGTCAGCGCCCCTAGCGTCGGATCAGATAAGCTAAATTATCATGTAAGTTGAACGGTGTGGATAAAACTTACATAAGATAGTATGTCGTCTTCGAATTTGTTTATTTATTATTGTGACCAAGTAACTTACAAATGTCGTTCTTTTACCTACCGGTAGGGTCAGGTGTATGTTTATTATGGATCCGAAAATAAAGTCTCCCCTTATCCGAATTTAACAATATCTTGTACGGTAAGTGTACGTGTCAATACAGAATGACGCTAACCTGGTAACAGTTGATTATGTTTCTGATATGAAATTATTGTCCTCTCTCTCTCTCTTACACACACACACACACACACACACACACACACACACACACACACACACACACACACACACACACACCACGCATATATATATATATATATATATATATATACACACACACTATATTATACACAGCTAAACACACACACACACACACAAACTTCTCTCTCTCTCTCTCTCTCTCTTAGATAGAAATAGATAGATAGATAGATAGATAGATAGATAGATAGATAGATAGATAGATAGATAGATCAAATTAATCGATTGTTGGCTAATAATCACCTAATAATCTTTTTATAGAGATCTGGTTATATTATTCTTGCAGGAACGATATTGTAATTTCGGGTGGTATCTAACATCTGGTGACGTCACACATGACGGATATAATGACCTACTTATTGGAGCGCCATTTGCCCCATCTGGCGGAGAACAAAAAGGATTTGTTGGGGCGTTATATGCCAAACCCCATTTGACAGGTATGTCTGTCTGTCTGTCTGTCGGTACCTCTCTCTCTTTTTCACTCACTCACTCACTCACTCACTCACTCACTCACTCACTCACTCACTCACTCACTCACTCACTCACTCACTCACTCACTCAATCAATCAATCAATCAATCAATCAATCAATCAATCAATATATCAACTGCTCACTCACTCACTCCTTCACCTACTCACTCACTAACTCAATCACCCACACTGACTCACTGATTCACTAACTCACAGAACTCACTGACTCACTGAATCGCTTTTTTTTCACTCAGTCACTTCAGTCACTTACTCAATCAATTCCTCACCCATTCAATAAATGAATCAATCAATCAATCTCCTGCTATATCACTCACTCACTTCCTCATCAGTTCACTCACTCACTCAATGTTTTGTCATAATTGTGTCATAATTGTATCATAATTGTGTCATAACTATGTCATAATTGTGTCATAAATTTGTCGTCATCAGACAAGACCCTAACAGATATGGATC
>JAODUP010001351.1:0-20000 GCA_025642065.1 Paralvinella palmiformis
TGTGCCTAGCTTATCACAAATAAAGTTGATCAGCTTCCTTCTAATATTATTACATTCTATCTCTCAAAGAACCATTTTGTAGTAAATATTGTGGTATTAAACATGGTTGTGGAATTGCTCTATGTGAAAGATGTATTTCTAGTGAATCTCTCTCAGTTGATATTAGTGATGACCAGGATGCCAAATGTGTGGATCAATGTATCCATATATCATTATTTGCTTCTGTTAGTGGGATCTATGTACAGGCCATTTAGTGCTAGTGAACAATATTATGAACATATGTTTGACGTGGTACAACATTTTACAAATTATGCTAATCGTGTCATTGTTATGAATGGTTGAAACTATAAATTTGCACCTAGTGTCATCGATTATCGCCATCGCAATGAATTAGAATAATGGACTGAATTAATACAGAAAGTGAAAGCTCCAAGAAGTGTCACGATGAGGACGTCGATTGACATCATAATATCATTTTTCGCTCTAGCCAAGGTAATTTCAGTGCTGTGACCACTTTTATACGCAGACTGTAGTGATTCATTAAGGTTATTATTGATTAAATATTTGTTTAGATGGAAAGCATCTGCCTTTTCTATAACTTTAGATAAAAATGTAAAATTTGAAACAGGTCTATAATTGCATAGAAAATTACAGTCCATAGTGTGTTTTTTTATTAATGGTTTTACAAGGGCAGCTTTCGTGGATCTTGGAAAAACACCCAGAGATAGTGATTTATTAACTATATTTTTAATTGGGCTTATCAGAACATCCAGATAATTTTTCACAAGCCATGTAGGCACAGGGTCAACTGCACAGAAAGCATTAGATGACCTTTTCAGCAACTGTCTGATATCAGTCTCTGTAAAAGGCTCAAATGTATCCATCATGGATATGCCGGACTCTTCTACTAATGGCTTATCCTGGGATAATGTGCTGGAATGGAACCCACTATGTATATTTAATCATCTTTATCTGAGTAGATATTATTTGGAAGGACAGTTTGACTTTTATGTAATACTTTATTCACAACACCGAAAAGGGGTCTTTTGATTTCCTTTGGATGCTTTGATCTTTTTTATTATAATATTTAGATTTATCAGAGGCAAGGGTATTTTTAACAACATTTTTACTGACCTTCAACATTACAAAATGAACACACAAGCTGGTCCTGACCCACAGCCGCTCGTAATACCTTCTGTGTCTCTTTAGAGCCTGTATGTTCTTATTGTACCATGGAAGCATTGGTCTGCTTGGCATTTTCCTTGTCCTGAAAGGTGCATGTTCATCTACTATGTCTCTCAATATACTATCATAGAGATCCTCCAGATGATCCACCAGGAAAGCCTCTTGTCAATCGACTTATATCTTCTATTTGAAATAACTTTAGCTGAAACAGATTGTTTCTGTAAAGATACATTAATTTTAACAAGGAAATGATCAGACAGCATGGAATACATAGACACACCCTTAATCAAATTGTCATCATCACCGGAGATGACAATATCTAAGATGTGACCATGTTTGTGTGTTCTTTCTTGGATATGCTGCCTAAAATGAGCAGATCCAAGAATGTGAGCCAGTTGTTTGGTATCTGCATTCATCTGGCAATCCCAATGTATATACAAATCACCTAAGGTCAACAGATGGCCACTGTTGGCAGCAAGAGAGTCAACAAATCCCGGAAAATCCTTGAAGAAATCTGCTACTTTCAGGCCATTTTTCTTAGTAGGGTGTAATCGGTAGATAATAGCTACGCGAACACTTATCACCTCAGATACAAAAGTCAGTCGGTAATTTTCAAAAGACTTCTTTTTTATAGTAATGGAATTGATACTTAATGCAAAAACACTTTGACCTTATATCGAGAGAATGTGTATTGAAATATTGAATAACAAACAAAAAAGCCTTGAATAGTCTGATACACTTGATATCAAATATAAAAGATTGAGAGTTAACAGAAAGCAATTGTAGAAAAAAGTCAATTGTTAATACACAAAGGCATATTATGAAATGTTAGCATAAAAGACGTTAGTTACCAATCCTTAAATTGCATTAATATTAATTTGCAGCTGGGTTAAGATACCAGCCTATTTATTTCTGAAACCTGTTTTATCTGGCCGAGCGCCAACTCTCTAATTGCCTTAAATGATTTAGTAGAGCCACCCCAAAATACAGATAACTCTGGGATTTCATATAATAAGCAAGAATATGTATTTAATAGGTGCTTCTTGCGAGATCAACGTTCTTGTTTTCTGTATAAACTAAGGGTTATTTATTACTGATCTGAATCACCGAGGTGCTACATAAATCACGATGGAATACAAACACGGCCATAAGGTAGATGACACTCATAGATTTCTTATTATTCGCAGAGATTTATCAAACCACACTTTTAAACCTAACACATCCTCTTTGTGAGCTACCAGTTTTGTTAAATCAGGGTGTTTATGTCAATTGACCAATCAATCGCTATTCGACTATTTGGAGTGAATTAGTCAATAATTGCCACGATAATAAATTACAACACTTATCAAATGTATTAAGAACGCGTGACGTTTTACCTTCCCGCCATAACATATTGCATTCGAGGAAGTCGTTTTTCAGTAATTAGGGTTATTTCTTAAGTCCATACATTTCTTTTTCAGTGTATCGATTTTTGCAATATTTCCCTTTCTCTGCTTTCAGTAGAAAAGGTTATCCGTAATGAACATTCCTTGTATGCTGGTTAATTTACCTGATACTGAAATGATATATCTTTAATTTTGCTGTTTTGCGGCCAAGGTTCTGCAGATGGTAGGGTAAATGGGCTAAGCGGTTTCTAATGGCAACGAGGCGAAGGAAAAATAATGGAACAGCCTTACAGGGGATTTGATTTCATATGAAAGAGGTCAGGTCGGTACCATTTAGACCACAGAGGCATCGCCAGTTATTGGTTGTTGAGAGATGGGCGATGGTTGATATAGTGAGATTAGAATAACTCGAGCCATGTACCCTTTTCAAATGCACTAGGAATAACAGTGAAAATAATAAAATAGAAACAAAACACTCGTTAGATTTGCAAGAAACCCTGAACATCTGAAAGTCAGTTCGAATTCAATTTATCCAGGAACATTATTATATAGATAACCTGGTTAATACTGTAGACATAATAAGTGGCGTTCTATATAAGGATTGGTTTGTGAAAAATAACTTAATTCCCATTTCTTTTTAATGCTTTATTAGTAATAATCTGTGACTCAAGGTTAATTTATATAACGTCGTATTCCATGGTCGTAAATACAGTTTCAAGTAGAACATATAGTGTAAATTGCTATCCTATAGTCAATAAGCTTATGATGTACGTATGCTAATTAGTGAATCAGACAAAACCTATAAGTAACCTAATTCTAAGAATCAAACTTATCTGCTTATAATGTGATAGTTATACACATTTCCAGGCATACTACTAATAATAATAATAATAATAATAATCAAAACAAATAATGGCCAAAATGACTGTTACTTTATGTGGCTTGCAACCTCAAATAAAGGAGACGGATATAGTGTGTAATTTACAGCTTCTAAACTAACTTTGAATTTACAATAGATGATACATTCGGGTATAATATCTTGTATTCCCCTACGATAATGGTATTCAAAGAACCTATTTCCTTCACTGAATGTCCTAATGATATAGATGCAAGCATCATCAGCATAAATTAAAATGCATTTGTTCGTATTATTCTGAAGATAACATAAGGCAGATATTAACAATTAAAGCCATGGAATTGTCTAAATATCAGTGAGTACAAACACAAGATAAAACATGAAATACTGCCAGATTTTGGGTGTACGTTAATTCTGTATCTTACCGCATCGACACCTTGAAATACAATATTCACCCAGGTGAACACGTAAGCTTCTTTAATAGATACTCTATTAAGTAAACAAGACAGATCAACTTTGTCTCGTGTTGAATCTACCTTTCTGTGATAAAAATACTGGTCTTTGGAAGGGTCTAGTTTCATTAATTTACCTGAGAAGATATATATCACATATTGGTTTGTGATAATTTATCCGTTGAATATACCCTGAAAACAATAGCCAGAGACGAGTCTGACTTCAAAAGCTAAATAATAAAATTGATCAAAGATAACTTATTTGTGTCTTTACTCGTTATTTCAGCAAAAAGGTTCAAAAAGACATTCTTAACATCTTGAACTCCCCTCGATTTGGAAGTATGTTGCCATGCACTTTGTTAGGAATGATAATATTATATGTTAGAGTAGGGTTTCAATCTTCTTCATAAACTGTATCATCCGCTCTGGCTCCATCTGGCATATCTGGGGGAAACATATTATGAGTAGCAACCTCTGTAGTATCCTCATTCGTAGTTGTTGCTTCCGTACTACGATTAGTTGTAGTTGTTACTACTTCAATTCTTGAATCGGTTGTAGTTGTGTGGGTCACAGATGTGGGTCTAGATGAAATTATATGGTACGTAACCAATACGAGTGAAAGAGCAGAGAGTGCTAACCCGATGCTCATGATAACCTTCCATTTGATCTGATGTGAAATCTTTAACTTCACCGCTGACTGATTATGTCTACAGAAAGAAATTCACGTTTAGTAGACTAAATAGATATATTATACCTAACATTATATGTGTTGAATTGATTCATAAGAACATGTAAAACCTACATACAAAATATAAACGAACTTACTTAGCAGAAACCCCTCCCTGCATCTAAAAGTTGTTCCAGTTGTTCTAGAAAAAGAGAGAATACTAAACATTGAAAGGAATTAGATAAAAGTGTATATTATTGTAATAACTAGATACTATTTTAACAGTAAATATACCATACGTGAATGCGGCGGGTGTAATATAACTAGTAACGTCAGTAAATTCAAAGAAAGACCTTTACCAATTAAGCCAGTTCGTGTTATTTTATTGTTGTGCAGAAAGGTCGTAGTAGGTAACACTTCGTTTTTAATATTCACACTAATATTTAAGTAAGTAATATTTACATATTTTGTGTATATAGGTGTATATAGGTTTCTATTAAGTGCTCGTAATTCCCTCTGTTGTTAGTACAAAGAAAATGTTAACTAAATATCTAAACAACCTTCAAGGGTTTTGTTATTCTTCAAAAAATCATTTGCATCTGGTCCGTACCTTATTTGTTTTTTTACGTGCTTCCGCTTTTAGTACGTAGCCTGCATGTAGCCGCTTTCCTGTGGGCGTGACATATTTGTCGCGTACGAAAAGCGAATTAGCTGGTTCCCACAGGCTGATGAGTAGACCAGACACATGCTTAGGTATACGCACACATGTATTAATATGTGGAGGTATGGAACATTTTATTTTAGTTTAATGTATGTGTAGTTGTGTTTGTATTTAGATTTATGGAGGTAGGTCCTGAAGGATGTTTAGATATGTTGATGCTCTGTGCCTGTTGTCTCTTTATATGCACCCTAAAACACACAAACACACACACACATGTATATATATATATATATATATAATATATATATATGTATATATGTATATATGTATATATATATATATATATATATATATATATATATATATATATATATATATATATTCATGCCAGTTGAATATATTAAATTACAATATTACAAAACTACAATTTATTCAAACGGCAATCTAATTTAATTATGCTGTCTATGATTATCTTCAGGAGATTAATATTACACGTACATGTTAATTCGACGTTACTGTCAACGAAACAAACCATTATCCTATTATCGGAAGAAATGGAATGTCAAAGACATATTCGATTCACAGATACACAGAATATGAAACCGCTTTAGGTATCCAGGATAATGTTGGCAATCTGGAATCAGTCATCATATTTGTAATTGCCTTAAACTGAAAGTCGATGTTGATGGTTTACGAAAACCTTTGACCACAAGGTAGGCTAAATGTTCAGAACGATCACAAAATAGAATGACCTACACTGAACGATGAAGTGGGTGTGTATAACTCTGTTTTTGTATGTTTGTGTTTCTGGGTGGATTTGGGCGCCTGGTGTCTCTGTACATATGTTTGTGTTTATATGTGTATATATGTGTATGTGTTTATATTTAATAACTACGTTTTGATAATTTAATTAATTCCATTTATATGTAGTAACGTATTATTACTATCGCTCTATTATTGATACTTAGTGAAATATGTCCTCTGCCAGTAATTAATACAAACTCAATAACAGTTATTAATTGAGATGCAAGTTAATGAAATCATTTTATTCCGAGCTATATACCATGGACCAGGTTGAAACCGTCTCCTTGAACGGGATGTCCTTTTTATGACTACGAGTGTATACCAATGTTACATGTTACGGGAAATGAATTTCATATTTCGAAGTAAATTTTAAATAGCAAACCATTATTTTATTCCTTATCAGATGCACTGAAAAGAATTCTAACCATCATCTATCATATTTACATTAAAATCTTCCCTAAAACTTTCGCGAGCCACTGATAATGTGTAATACGCTGGTTAAGGATTATCGTGTGATGTCATCACGTAGTGTCATAGCTTTGTTTAAAAGGGTCCTGACAAGTTGACAGTCAAAGTGTCAGATTCCGACGAAAGTTTTGAATTTCATTCGGATACCAAGCCCTACTAATTATAATCTCTCGCGAAAAAGATCACAGACAATATCAATTGTGACTAATTAGCTGCGTCATGTGTAGACGTGGACCCAGAGTGCCAACCTTGCTGCCCCGGTGCACATCAGTAATTAGATTGATGTGTATCTTTTTGAACCTTATTTTCAGTCTATTAAGGCATAAATAAAGTTTGTAGCAATGTAATGTCCAGTTATTATCTTATTGTGTGATATTACTCTGTATTATATCCGTTTAAAACGAATATAAATCAATAAATAAAAAGCATTCGTCGATCATAGAAACCCGAGGGATGACAACACATTAAAATTACATGACATAACACGCCTCATCCCTATTTTTCGCCCACCCAAACAAACAAACTATTCCTACATCTGTATAACGAGCTGCTTGTTTAATAATAATAATAAGAAGAAGAAGAAGAAGAAGAAGGAGAAAGAAAAAAATTATAATACTAATAATACAAACTTCTATAGCAGCAATATCCTCTTAAAGAATCGAGCTCAGTGGCGCGTCTAGTACAAGGGTTGAACAATCTCATAGTCAAGGTACAACGCAAAATTCATCAACAGCTTTAGTGCAGTTTGCTTTAGCATCAAGAAGATATTGGAACTGGGTGGCGATTTAGTTTTGCTAATTAATTTAGATCACATCAATTGTTTTTGACATGTGTCTGTTTTTACAAACAATCTTAAATCACAGATCACGCGAGAGTTGACCCGAATATACTTAGGTCGTTGATGTGGATGGGCCTAAAATGGGAAATTAGCTGATATATTTGCGTTGGTATAAGCTAAATTGATAAGTCAACACACTGGGCCTAATGCGGATATTTCCTTCTTCCTATCACATAACTTCATTTAAAATAAAGTTATATTTCTTGTTACCCGGGAACCCAGTGGATTGAGGGGGGGGGGGGCTCTCCCATATGTGGTTTATACAGGAATCTACTATTTTAACATTTTAATAGTGTCTACAATACACAGCCACAAGGAGCATTGAGTAAGCCTAAGTAAATGATTTTGTTTGTGTATAAGTGTAATTTTATTTATTAACAAATCGTTTGCTCCCACGATTTCCCTATTATCGCTCATACATACCCGTTTTATATTAAATTTCCCCGTCAAACTTGTTCATTCGTTTCGGTTTAGTACACGCTGTTTGACAAATATGGCTAGAATAGCACCTTCTGTTAGCTTGCCACTATTCATGTCATATCCAATTTTGTGGGGACAAATGCATGCTTCAGCCACTTGCAGATCCAATTGCACAATAATCAGTGGCACAACATTCCATTTTACATGTTTAACAAAAACAATATAGAATTTAACACAGATTAAACAAGGCCACAGCGAGTGTTTGGCGTCTATGTTTGTCAAAACTAAGCTGATGTTTTCCGAACATTTTCGCTTAAACTGTGGCATAATTGTCTATGTCAGATGCTATTTCTAGGAAAAAATTAATTTATCTCTGATTGAAATTGATTTTAATAATAACACTGACATTTTTACTTATTTGGCAAACCCTTTCTTGTGACCTTAAATGCGCAGTGACATTAATAGTTGTGTAAGTGATTGGTAATTCCTTCATATACTACCTCAAAGTCAGCCCAACTAGTTATTCCATGATTGGTGTTTTTGTTCAGAACTTGTTCTAACAATTATGACAAGGCCTCTACCAATGTCTGGATTATAATGTTAGACGAAAGTCAACTTTACCGATTTTATAGTTCTAAGTCATTTATTTCAGCCATTCTTATCAGCATTTTGCAAGGTGATATATTGTTACGCTCTAGATAATGCAAATAGCTTGAAGATGATTAATGATGATTGGTGTTTTACGGCCACCTTTGTGCACAAGGTAGGCTAAATGGGCCGTGCGACCTCCAAAGATGTAAAGTATATACGAAATGAAAATCTTAATAACTTCCAGTACGTCAGCATCTACTAACGCATTAATTAGCTCACGAATATTATCACTGACTCACATCCTGACTCAACCTTAAGGCAGTCATAATTTATTTTCTTACCAGAAAAAAAAACGTGTGTTCAATGATATTTAGCCTCATCGAAGGAAGGCAATCATAATAATGGTTCAATTTAAGTTGGAACGTGGATAATTTAGATATATTAAAGTTTCCATCGTAATTCATATGCCATAGACCTATAAAGACAGAATTTGTTTGTCATAGTTTAAAGAAACTGATTAAATTTGTGCAAGGAAAAAGCTTAAATCTGATAGTATGCTGTTAGTTTATCATTGTTATGATCTTTATATCTCTGTTAATATTTCAAATATCCATCTTACAGCTTGGATTCACATTAATCATAACCTTGCATCATGCCTCTCTATACTATCGTGTTGTTGTTGTTACCCATAAACATAACATTTTGTAATTCAGTTATGATAAAGCAGGGATGGTATTTTAATTATCCAATCAGTGACAACCAGACTAATTAGAATGAATTCATATGTAATCAGCCCTTAAGGAGGTCGGGAAATTATTTCAAATAGATAATCACTTATTGCCTATTATTAAAATTCTAATGGCTATTAATTTCTCGGCCACTTCTTATTTTCTTCATTATAGGGCATAATTACAAGATTCCCAAGTCACAGTAAAGTAGGCATAAGACCATAGAATTAGATTAATTATTGAATTAATTACTGTGATAACAAATAATGGCACACGAAAAAGAAAAAAAAGATTCCATCTCTAGTCGACAGTCTTTTGCTGGAAATGTAATATTGGAGTACGATTTAGATGTCAAAATTAGTGAAGTGAATCTAAAAGTTGACTGCCTGACTTATGAACCGATCACTCTTACCAGCACACTATGGCTCTACACGTCCTTGGGTTAAAACATGAAATACTGATGAACGTATTATTTGCCTGATTGATTGTTCATTCTCATTTGAGATCATTTCATTTTAAACATGTCAACAGAATAATAATGACCATTAGGAATTCAAGATGGTGTAAAATAAAAAAGCTACCCAATTATAAGAATTTGTAGACTTGAACATCTAAATATATGAACATTAATTTTTTAGCATACACATGAAAAATAAGTGTGGCGAATACTACAAATATTATTATATCCCAAAATAAAACGTTTATAATATTTACACGCCAAGAACATTTGGTCTACAATATTAAACTTCAAATAATAATCTTCTATATTTCATCACGTTAATTGATATGAAATACATATATGACTGTCGATTCTAAGTCTAAAAGGCTCTTCATTATTGCAAATACAATAAATCATTGCCCGGAATAACATTTCGCAAATATTAACCATAAATATATAAACTTAATTAAATATAATGATGTAAAAGAAAGATAACAATATCTATAAATTCACATGAACACATTGTGTTGTAGAATAGTTATATTCTGGACAATAGAAATATTTTAAAAGAATATAATAAGTATAGGAAATTCGCAAAAGAAAGGGTCATGAAGTCTCACCTTGTTGGATATTTTTTCATAAGTCGTGTGCTTAATAGTAAAATACGCAATACTTTATAAGTAAAATAGATATAAATACAAAACTTCAACTCTAATATATTTACTGATAGTTGGTCAATACTTAGCATTTCATCCTATTAAGCACGTTTATGATTTAGAAGAAATTGATCTGCTAAGTTGGAAACCTGTAGTTAGTAAGTGTTTCAAGCCAGATCACATTTGTATGTTCAATATATACGAAAGATTATTCTACGGTAGAATATAATCATGGCCATAAGGTAGGCATCACACAAAAGATGTTATATTATATGCAAATTTGTATTTAGTGAACAATCGTAGTTTCAAACCAATATTTTTATTACTTCAACATACAGAGTCAGCTTACGAATAGTTTAGCTAAAACATATTGCTAAAACATTTAATCTCACCGATGCACCAACAATAACAAGTACAGTGACTGATTTAAGGTTCGTCAAACATGAAGTAACCTGAAATCGCTAAATCCGGCACTGGACTAACTACTATTCACTTGCTCCTTAACTCATCAACATTTGTACTCAGTTACCCACTCATATACCCTCAAGGCAGACACGTTTCTATTTTCGTACTTTTTCACTAGATTCTATCCCCGGCAGATAAATGGTTCCATATAAATTAGAACGTGTTAATTCACCTTTGTCAAAATAATAGACATAACACGCTGTAGACCTCAAGAGACATTTATTCTTGCCGTATGATAATTAATACTGACTAACCTTGTACATCGAATATAGATTATATCCATATCCAAGATGTTGCTGGGCGTCCATAATTGTTGTCATTTGTCAATCACTCTGTATGTAAGTAATTTAAAACCTTTCCTGTTTACACTTTAGGCTTTAATATTATGCTCTCTTTTGCTGAGCAATGCGTTTATATTTGAGTTTATGTGGGCGTGACATATTTCACGTGTACAGAAATTGATTTAGGTAAGATCACACGCTGATAAGTAGCCCAGACACATGTATTGGCATACGTATATATACATCCATATATGGAGGTGTATAAATGTTATATTTAGGCTGATGTATGTACAGTTTATTTAGGTTAGCTGCTGATGTTCTGCGCCAATGCCCATCTATATATATCCTAAACACACACACACACACACACCCGCATTTGATTACCACTATGACCTCTTTCAGACCTATCACGCAGGTGTTCTTACCCCGAACTAAATAGTTCATATAAACTAGTTGTGAAGCAGCGGACCTATTTTGAATGAACTCATTTGTAACTCGTCCTTCGTAAAATGGTAAAATTGTTTCAAAGGGTGCATTAAGTTTTGTCTATTCTAAAAGATGTGGGTGTAATATTTATGTTAATAGAGTTTAGATTTTTTGTCACATTTTTTCAGATATCTGATACAAAATATTTTGCCGCATCTTAGTCAACAACGTATAGCACCATAAAAATCAATTCAATTTAGCATTATTTTCAGCGATATTAAATTATTAAACCTCTAAAGCCTCGGCTCAAGTCATATGGTGATAGTGCGATTAGTGTTGCAACCCCCTATTTGAGAAATAGATTGCCAATATTACTATTATTATTATTATTATTATTATTAGTAGTAGTAGTAGTAGTAGTAGTAGTAGTATTAACTGGTTATTGTTGATTGCATTGTTAGTCATCTCTAAATAATCCCTTCTTTGATCTTCCTCTTGGGTACTTCCAAATTTTGATTTGAAATACATTTCTTATATTTGTTTGTAACAAACAAAGATCCAATATGCAAGGTGTTCATCCTTCAAAAGGCCATCGATTTATTCTGTATATATTTGTTTGTATACAGACTTTCAGAAGATAGTAACATGTTTTAAAATGGGTTGATGATTCGTATATTGGAGTTAATGAATTTATGTTGATGCATAATTTCACATTATTATAACTTACCATATGTAACGTAATGATATTCATTCGTCATAACGTTTTGTTTAATGGATAATGTATTTATGGGTTAATTAGGTAGCTCAGATGGAAGCGCGTTATGCTAGAAACCGGGAGGAGTTGAACAATAAGATGAGTGAGTGAGTGAGTGAGTGGGTGGGTGGGTGGGTGTTTGGGTGTTTGAGTGAGTGAGTGAGTGAGTGAGTGAGTGAGTGAGTGAGTGAGTGAGTGAGTGAGTGGTGGTGAGTGAGTGAGTGAGTGGTGGTGAGTGAGTGAGTGAGTGAGTGAGTGAGTGAGTGAGTGAGTGAGTGAGTGAGTGAGTGAGTGAGTGAGTGAGTGAGTGAGTGAGTGAGTGAAGGTCAGTGTTTTACTATTATTATTATTACAATTATTATTATTACAATTATTATTATTATTATTATTATTATTATTATTATTATTATTATTATTGTACATATCATTTGCATTATTACATAGGAAATCATATTGATTGAGGTTCTTTTAATAATCATTATCCTGTATGTTTTTTAGAAAATATATTATGATTCTCATTCTCTAATATTAAGAATCACTTTTGGTAGAGATTGAATAAAATCTAATGTAATTCTGAATAATTTATTTCGACTTTGACTTTAAAAAGAATGAATACATGTCATGTGGACTGTGGAAAATATGTTTGCTGCAAATAAGCCAAGATAGTCGAGTCAAATTATGATTTGACCCACCACTAACTGCAATGGAAAGGAAGTTGTGTTTTTTCAGAAAGCATGGGATCAACTGAATAACATACGAAAAATATAGTAAAATGAATTGGGTGGAACACTGTTTATTTTTATATTTAATATTTTCATTTAATATTTTCAAGAGTGCCAAAACCAGCATTGTCATATTACTATTCTGCCCCCCTCCCCCATGTCTTGAGAAAAGCCAGTTTTCAACATCTATATATTAGAATCATCTTCCGTTTCATCTCCAGTTGCACATACACCCTTGCTCTCACTACATGCGACTGTGGACTCCAAACTAGCACTGCGACAGCCTTCCTCCTCTTGGAACAATCCACTTTGCAAGTGCACCTCACCAGCTTAATGATATAATCGGGCGCAGCGTCCAGGTTTGAATGAACTGGTGTCATTTTACTATCAGTTATTTTCCAGCCCAAATTTATGTCATTTCCATTCTTGAATTTCATAGAAGACAAGGATGCTGTGATAGTGTACCTTGGGGTGAACAGAAGCTTTGTAAGTGGCTAACTTTTGCTGAAATCTTGAAAATCGCAGCGAATCGAGAGTATCTGTTGATTTGCCCTTGTATAGACAAACCAGTCTTTTCTCCTGTGGTAACCATTTCAGCTGGAGTTGAATTTCGATTTTGCAACACTACGGCATGTTGACATACGATGGCATTATTCTTCAAGAGAATCAGTCCAATATATTTTCCTATCCCGAATAGCCTGGATGTCGTGTCACAACCCATAATTACATGAGCGAAAAGGAGACATTCACTAACCTTTTCACCCAGGTTTTCCATCACGATGCCAATGCTCGGGTATTTACGTGAAAGTAGTGGACCTTTCTTGAGTTCCGGCATGAAGTACGAATTGTATGATGCTGTTATTTTGTCATAAAAACATAACAGGACCCAGACATTTGTGTCATCACCAACTTGCACAGTGTCTAATTTATTAGTGGCTTCAACTGCTGTCTTGGCAATCAGCAGATCACTTGCACTCATCATCTAATTGCCATACTGCTCCAGTCTCTCCCCTAGCATTTCAATAAACATCTGCTTGTTCTCTGTATTTGTGAGGAACTCCTCATTCTTTACGAACCATTGACCCTGTGACGGACACTTTCCTTCTTTGATGTCGGTCAATTCACCTCGAAAGTGTGACGTATATTGTTGAGGGACTATCTCTGTAGCCATCGAAGACTACAACTGACTGTCCATACCTCTTGGTGTAGCTTATGTAGCGTTTCTGAATTGCATCGTACATCTCTCCCAATTACCACGGTATATGTTGGAGCAGTTCTCCACCATCAAATACGTGTCTCACATCACCAAAATAGGCTTGTTAGCCACCAATAAGATTCAAATAATGCACACAACTCATAACCCATGGCGTCAGGTAATATCTCTGCCGATGTTAATGTCTCCATCATCTGTCTTCATTGTAAGCTTGATATCCATCGTTGCCAGCTAGTCCTTTTTTCTTGATGAATATGTGAGCACACATTCCCCAGGCATTATATTCAGAATCTTGTCAAAAACAATTTTGGTCGCCTCATTGTTGAAATTGGGCTTTGCGGCTATTCTAGTAGCAATACTGTGCGAAGAGTTTTCATCAGCTTCAAATGGAATCCGTTCATTTAAGAATGCCATCAACACTCGGGTATCAATGAGATCCTTGCTGTGAAGAGAATATGTGAGGTCCTCATGCTGATCACTGGTTGTGTAGTCCATACCTATGAGCTCCTGAATCACATTGTTTACCTCCGTACAAACAGGACTGGACATCATCCAGACCAAGGGTTGTGTCTCCGTCATACCCTGTCCTCTAGTTAGCTCATGTGATGTTTTAAAACTCACCAGGAGTACTTGCTTGATTACAAGATCAGTTAAAAGACCAGCCCAGAACCGGTCTGATCGGCGCACAACATGGAAGCCATGAATTAATCTTCGATATTTGTAAGGTAAGTCTCTCATCAGCTGCAGAAATATGTCAAGTGATTTTATATAGAGATTATGTCCAGAAGCTGCTATTTAGGGTAGTATGCTGTAAAATGGTTTGCAAGTTGAACAACCAATCACCTGTCCTTTCTGATCTCAAAAAAATATGTACAATGTCTATAATCTCCATATACTGGAGTCAGAGTTGAGCAGTCATTTGGTCTATATTATAATATTTCCTAATTGAAGAACAACTGAACAGAGTTTATTGTTTCCCTGGCTAACTTTGGCTATTGTGAGAGCTTTCCACCACAGTGGCTGGTCGAAGGTCAGGACCGGCGTGACATCATAACACCGTACATGATGACAAACAAAATGCAAAGTTGAGTAGATACACGTCCGATCGCTGGGATATAGATCTATAATTGGAAAACACACAACCGAAGCTTGTCTAGGATGCTCCCGATGGTTTACCACCTGCATCATTCCTGTCCAAGAAGGCTTTGGGGATTGTATTGTCAGAGAAATCTTCCACAAAAGATCCATATTGGTAGATATCTTACGAGAGGCAGCTACTAGTAACTACTCATATATAAATGACCGCCCACCACTACATGCCGATGAAAAATATTTGATTTTAATACGGCCAACTTGAGCGATATCTTCTCCTGACACAGTAACTCATGGAATCACTGATGTTTTATTTGTCTTGGCTGTGATATTGGCTATTATACCCATCACGTGGAATGTGTCTTTCCCATCTAATGTACGAATATTATGATCAACGTTGTCCCCAACGTATTAAATAAATTGTCCAGGTATATAACCCGGGATGCCTGTACAACATGCAATGGCTGTACTTCGTTCAAAAGATTTGAACCTTGGCATAGGAACAGGTGCATCCAAGGGCATCTAATGTATCTATCAAAATCCTGGATGCAAAATGAAAATGCACTTAGACACCGAGCCCCAGTAGTATTGGGTTTGTAGAACCATGGGTTGAATAGCCTACATGATAGCCTGCCGTATGGAGCCTTACCTACAATTCCTTACCCTTTTCCCATAAAGAACATTCCTAGTAGAGCGAATCTGGGAGATATTCTGTTGCGATGTTGGTATCGGATATATCACGTTTAGATGGATATACGTTCTTATCTTGTACTCTCGGTTTGATATAATTTTTGATAAGTTGTGCTGCCGTCTTGATCAGTCGCATCTTCTCAACTTCAGTATCTGTTTCTTTTTTCTGATGGTAAGAGTCATGGAGCCTTGTGGATGCTTTTTTATCCTTGGGAGGCAGAAACCACTCTAGCGGTGAGAGGGGAGGGACAAGTCAAACGTCAAGAAGTACTTCTGAAGACTCTGACATAGTCGGGGGCGGGGTAGATAAGCACAACATTCACATCAATAAAATGAAATAGAAACCATTGGTAGAGATATGTAATGTGTGTTTAATGATATTACTTTGATGAGTACTTAGCAAACATTGTTACTTGCCCATTTGGGGAAGAAAGGATATTGGGCTTCTCGGTAAGGGTACACCAATTTCCACCACATATTACCATCATGGCTTTCTGCAAATGTTCTTAAATGAAAGGCGAAGATTGAAGACATAGATAAATACACTAAGGTTGTTATTATAGATTGAAAATTGCAAGGCTATGCTTCTTTGCGACCTCCATTTAAGGGTTACCTCAAATGTTTGAAACAAGCCTCTAATTTAAGATAGACCATTCAAAATGAAGAAGGTTACTCTCAATTATCAGTGATTATATACTTTGACAGAGTTATACCAATTTCTAGATTGCATGAACTCGTCATGAAAACGAAAAGATCAAATATTAAATATACAAATAAATAACATTGCACTCATTTCATTTTACTATAAACTTCGTATGTTATTCAGTAGATCCTATGCTTTCAGAAAAATACAACTTCATTTCTATTGCAGTTAGTCGTGGGTTATTCCCTCTTTTGTCATATTTTGCCTGGACTAAGACTACAATATATTCTTGCATGCTTCATAGCTGATTTGTGTTAACTCGACCTGGTCGTGAATTGTAAAAATCACTAACATTATATATTAATTAGGCTTCTTATTATGCATAGAGAACAAGACACTAGATACTAAGAATAAGTTTGAGTTGTAATCTCGAAATATTAGGAAAAAGAGATAAATAGCATAACAATAATTATGAAATTTCATACACTAACTTTAATATTAATAAAGCATTTAAAGCTTAATCTATGCCAACAAAGCAGTGTTTATGTGTTGCCTTGAATAATAATGATTCATTTCACTTTCTATCTACCTTTTATACATGCAACTATTTTATAAGTGGATGCAATATAAATTAAATTGAATAGTTGTTGAGGAATCAACCTTCTATGGGTTGGGTTATGTTTCGATGGCATAAATTATTAATGACAATTATGTGATATCTATTTCAAACGACACATTGAAATAATTACCAGTATGAAAGGCAGAATTCACACAAGTTCTGAACATTTAATACGAGAAGAAAACCGTCCAAAGTGAGTTTTAATGCTATACACAATCTATGACAAATATACAGTTAACACTGTAGTGATAATTGGAACTGGCTTGATCGCTTTTTATTTTGAGTTTAATCCAATTTCATATACTTGCAAAAAGCTGTTGTAATTCTGATTGAATTTGGATCATGCGCCAATGCGAACAAGATACGTTTTGAGCTTCATGACAATATTGCACAGGAACATACTGATATCATCAGTTTACATACAACAACAACTGGAAATAGTTTTCACCAAATTTCAGATGACGAAAAATTTAATTAGTAAGTATTTAATATCATAGGAGTTTCAATACGTATTAATAAATGTTTAAATAATCCGATATATAGATTACTTTTCGGATTTAGGTGCATTTTTGCCAATACAGGTCGAAATGCTAGTTATAAACAAAGTGATAAGCAACTACAGCTATTTCTTGAATATGTATGCATATTAACATTTTGCCGAGAATATTCCCATATATCGTCGAAAAACATATTTCTATAAACTCTATGAGCTGTAGCATATTCTACATTTTCTACAAGGTACCTTAAAGTGACAACAATAATTTGTAAATAAATGCTTAAACGGGATGTTTTGTTACTTATTCCATATATTCTTGTGCAATTAATTTCACTAATTTTTACTGACTTAATGTAAAGTACCTAATTCGCTGTTTATATTTCATTTCATATTTAATTCTGATTAGTTACCAACGCAATTATAATGAGCGATATAAGATAAATGGAATTCCTAAATGAGTAGATGTTGTCCAGAACAGATATTGGAATTCCCTTTAGGACGACAACATTATAATATGTTACTGAAGTAACGCTGCAATGACTGCAAGGACTTCAATAATTGAACCTGGACATTAACTAAATGTTGAAATCATAACGTCTCTTCACAGATACAATTGTGCAATAGATTCAAATAATCATTTGGGTGTAGTTTAAATTCATTATATTAAGTGAGAATGCAAATTGAATTTTTTCCAATGTGAAACAAATTTTAGAATATAATGCTGATGAACTTTGAATTCTAACAATTGTATCTAATGGGTGTTTGTATTAATTAAGTGGTGCTTAATTTCAACGATCATACCTATTCATGTTATGCAATTAGAACATTCACTCGTCTTAAACATTCCAATGGGACAAAGCTGTTTTATATTTCAAAAGCGGAGAAACTGGACAAAAAGAAAAATATCACATCGACTGACGCAATAACCGACGTATCAACAAAAAAGTAGTTAACCTAAACATTGAACTTATTGGATTGTTTTCTATTTATTTTACTCATAAAGATAATGTTTAAAATGTCATATTGATATAAACAATATTCGGTATAAATATATTTCACTAGCTGAAATAATGCAGAAAGGCATCACAATACGATTGTAACCGATGGGGAAGAGTCAAGAATCACTTCCTATGATATTCGATTGTTTTAACATAATATTTCAATATTATTGTTTGTATAATAATTCACTTATTCCAATGTTGCATTGATTTCTACTTAGTTTACATACTGTACGTACTATAACGTGTTAATTATAAAATATACTTATCTAATCATCATCAATATGATTGTGGTTGTTATAATCGTAAGTAAAGCCAGTTTGTAATTACCATTCATTTTAATATTGTCTCTTCAAGTAATTCATAACAACGAAAGGAAACACCTATACACCATGTTTACAAGCCAATGACCTAAACAGCTATATACCTATTTCTAATCTATCTTTCATATCTGAAATATAAGAAAAGTCGTATCCAGTCTTTGAATGTTCACTTAAAAGTAATCACTTAACTAATTTTTCAAACTGCTTACAAACAATTTCATTCTACAGAAACAGCTGTACTGAAAGTTTACAATGACATATCACTTAACATGAAGACAGGAAAGGTAACACCACTAGCATTATTAGATTTATCAGCAGCCTTTGACATAATTGATTATTCAGTTCTTCTAGATTGGTTCTCTGATTGGTGTGGAATTAATATTTAGGTTTCAATCACTAAAAAGAAGAAACCGTTTTTCAAAGGCAGTTCTCTTGTTTAGCAGCGTTCCGCAGTGCTTTGTTCTTTGACCGCTTACTCTGTACAGCACACCACTAGACTATCGTATTAAAATCCTCAAATAAGATCATCATTTATATGCATAGGACTCCCAGGTATACATATATGTATCTAAAGCAAACACAGATCTTTCTCTGAAACAGCTAGACCACTGTCTCCGCGATACCTATGGTTGAATGAGAAACAACGGACTTAGGTTCAAAGCGAACAAAACACATTTGATTATTATTGGATCATTCAGACAAGGCTGTAAACTTACTTATTTCTTTCCTACGCCCATCTTTAATCATAGGCTCACACCATCAGGATACTGTATGTAGTTTTGGTGTTACAGTTGATAGCGAATTTAATTTCAGAAAGCATGTTTCTCTAAATTGTCGCTGCTGCTTCTACCAAATTCGAGATCTTCGCCGTATTCTCAATTGCTGTCCCACTCTTTGGAATTCACTCCCTGAAAATGTTAAGTCATCAAATAGCATAGTTTATTTCCGCCAGAATTTGAAAACTCACCTTTTCAGGCTTGTTTATCCTTCCTAAGTTCATACTCCATCCGTTTATACCTGAACTATGATTTTTTCCAAACCCATGTACTAAGTGTAATTACTATATATACTATTATATACTAATTTTAATATATATATATATATATATATATATATATATATATATAT
>JAODUP010001351.1:25000-32500 GCA_025642065.1 Paralvinella palmiformis
GTAACTGGAGTTCTTTGATTTAATCTGCTATTGTATCATAGTTAGATATGATGACAAAAGCTATAATAAATCTGTTGTCGGTCTTCAAAATCCGATGTCGGTAGTCTTATTATTATTATTATTATTATTATTATTATTATTATTGATATTAGTAGTAGTAGTAGTAGTAGTAGTAGTAGTAGTAGTAGTAATAGTAGTATTAGTATTAATACGACTAGTGGTAGTAGTAGTAGTAGTAGTAGTAGTAGTAGTAGTAGTAATAGTAGTATTAGTATTAATACGACTAGTAGTAGTAGTAGTAGTAGTAATAATAGTATTAGTATTAATACGACTAGTGGTAGTAGTAGTAGTAGTAGTAGTAGTAATAGTAGTATTAGTATTAATACGACTAGTAGTAGTAGTAGTAGTAGTAGTAGTAGTAAAACAGGATATACTATTTCTTGTGCAATACCTTTGAACTTCACTAATGACATTTCGAATAATTTCAGTTTCTGAATCACTTTCCACAACCAAAGATGTGTCAATTGTTGACCGATGCGGCTACCGTAGAACTCACGCTGCGACGTCAGTCTCACGTTCTATTGGTGAAGGACATTGTAAGTTAATTTAATGACAGATAATGCTGTTTCCCTGTACATTTTGAGTAAGCTTATGCTAGTTTCTGGATGCTAATATGAAATAAACCAACTATTCTGGTCTTCCATTGTATACAAATACCAATATCAAATTGGCCACAATTGAATATAATTATATTGTTAACGTTAAAACATTTATGCACCAACTATTAGCTATCAGGTTTGTTGCGTGTCTTTGTATCTAGAATGAATTTCCTTTTCTAGCCGATGGATTGCTATATATATATATATATATATATATATATATATATATATATATATATATATATATATATATATATATATATATATATATATATATATATATATATATATATATAAAATATATATGTGTGTGTGTGTGTGTGTGTGTGTGTGATATGTGTGAATGTGCGTGTGCGTGTTTTAGCTGTGTACAATAAGGCACGGGCACAGATAATTCAACTGTAATTCAAATTCTGGACGTTTCATCAGGGGACTCAATCCAGAGTGGCGACTTTTCACTGACCAATGAATGTCTCACCAGTCTCTAAAACAATTTAATGCTATAATTATAATACTTTCAAATAATTTAAAATAATTAGATTTAAGTAACACATAGAAATCATAATATATTATATATATATATATATATATATATATATATATATATATATATATATATATATATATATATATATATATATATATATATATATATATATATATATAATTATATATATAAAATAATATTTTTACGAAAAAAACCCAAATTTAAATTTAGCCAAACACTTATATAATATCTGCCAGATCCTAGCCTGGCTGTGTCATTATGTTAAGATGTGTCTAATTATTACAGATGCAGAGTCTACTTCTATGTCTAAAGACATTTCCGAGGGTAATCGATGTGGCTATCATAAGGCTCATGTTTCAGCGTCCGTATCAAAGACTATTGATCCAGGACACAGTAAGTTGGTTATATCACGGTTTGATAGTAAATGGTGCTAACCGATACTGACTGATTCTAACTGATACTAGATCGAATGCGCAGAGTAGATCCGGGAAAAGATTTCCCAATTTGAGCTAAATTAAACTGGACATTATTACATTAACTACAATGAGCTTGTATGATAGATATTTATCACTTTTGTTATCCTATTTCCTCTATTACTGATTATAGGATATTTCATGCTAATTTGTTTCCGTTGACTTCAGGTTCTCTATCAGCTTCTA
Source organism: Paralvinella palmiformis (assembly GCA_025642065.1). Lineage (NCBI taxonomy): Eukaryota > Metazoa > Annelida > Polychaeta > Terebellida > Alvinellidae > Paralvinella > Paralvinella palmiformis. Next base: position 26,827 of record JAODUP010001351.1, read on the forward strand.
TGACAGAAGACGACTTGATCGTTGGTCATGGTGGTCATCGTAAGACTCATATGTCTGCTTCCTTATCAAGATCAGTAAATAAAAATCACTGTAAGTAGAATGTTTTAATGATAACATCCGGGTCGGCTTAATTTAACATCAGATATATTCACCAATATTTAAAATAAGAACAGGTAGACTCTGTGGAACATTTATTTCTCTTTAATTCAATTCATGAGAGATATTAGAACAAACTGAGAAAGATTCCTTATTCTGTAATATATTCTTAAATTTAATCTAGCACCTTGGGCTTGAGGCCAGTAAATATTAAATGATTGTCCCAAGACATGAACTTCTGTACAGCACCTGTACGATTACCTGGCTCTGGCGCTATATAAACAAGCATTATTATTATATATATTATATGAACGTCTCAGCAACAATTAATTTGTTTTATCCTTTTTGAACATTACATGGTGCTATCATTGGAGACTTTAACTCTTCCTTTTGTTTGTTGCAGCCGATTTACTGATTGCGATCCGCGAGGTTTGATATATTTCGGAACAAAATAATGATATCCGATGTTAGCGAAATTAGAAGAAACAAAACCCAACAAACAGAAGTTATAAGAAATACGATATGTTTACACGATAAGAACTTAATTCTATATTTGACTGATGATGACGTTCTCATTGTTGCAGTTTCTGAGTCTACCTCCGTGACTCGAGACATCTCTGAGGCTAACCGATGTGGATATCACAAAGCTCACTCCTCAGTCTCAGTATCACGATCAGTCGGACCCGGACACAGTGAGTTGATTATATCAACAACTTGAATACATGTGCGAGTTTCATTTTTAAAACGTAAACGCAAATTAAGATGTATTATAATATAAAATCATCCTTGGCCATTTTCGTTGAAGGGCAGACATAGGTAATGAGCCCTTTCATTAGCAAAAGCCAGGTATGACTCATAACTGGGTCAGTGTGTGAAAATGGTCAGTGAATCTGAGGAAGCGTTGAAGTGTTATATTGTATTTCTACGCATTACTCGGATAGGACGTAGTGTGGGACGTTAATGCTATGGTATGGCATGATAGGGTATGGTATGGCGTAATAGGGCTTGATATGACATTATAGGGTTGTGATGGTATGGTAGGGCATAGTATAGCGCTTCTATGGGGCAGTAAATGGAGTGTGTTACAACCCTCAAAACTATGTCTGAGATCTGATCAGTACTGACCATAAACAAAATGCAAAACACTCACTCATTCATTCACTCACCATTCATTAACCTATTGCATTGTATTTATCACTATCTCGCTGAACTGTGATGCTGACATTTCCATTGCCTGCAGGTTCCTTATCTGTTTCTGTGACAAAAGACGACATAGTCGTTGGACCCGGAGGTCATCGCAAGACCCACATGTCTACATCTTATTCACGATCCGTCAACAAGAACCATCGTAAGTGAATACAATTATTACGAATTATCTAAATAAGTCTCCCTTCGACATCGTCTGTCATGAAGTGAGCATTTGTTCTATTACTGCCGACGGCCAAAGTATTGCCATTTAAGAGCGATACGTTTCCAGATTCGGTGAATTCAGCCAGTTCTTGTTCATATCCGATGATAAACTCTCCTTCAATTATTGCAGTTTCTGAATCGCTTTCCAAGTCGGAATATCTATCAATCCAGGGATCGAAATGTCATCGCCAAGTTCATACCACGACATCGTTGTCACGATCCAGAGGAAATGGGCACAGTAAGTAGTTAATTATGCGTAAACTATGTGCTTCAAGGATATATTTGCATGTAATTATAACTGAGTCACAAGTCAACGTTGTCGACCATTTCCAGTTATACTAAGACACAAACGAATGTTTTCCACCTTTTAGTTCATTTGCCAACTGATTATCGACTGCTAAGAGAATGTTTGCCATATTTATTTACCACTGTTTCTGTTACTTCATACGGCTGTATGTATGTATATATGTATGTATTGTTCATTTTATTTCCCTACCCGTCGATTGTAGGAACGATGTCTCTTTCAAAATCGAAAAACGTTGTTATCACCAGACCAAAAGGTTATCGCAAGGTACACGCATCGATATCAGTATCGCGTTCGGCCGGCAAAGGACACCGTAAGTGGAACTTTTTACATCTTAGTCATATGAATAACGGTAAACTTGACCTTAATCTACCCCTCGATAATGTACAGCGCTAATGTTCGGCGATAGTGCATGGACGTACATGCTCTCCGCTGCAGACCAGTAGATGGTGGAATAGACTCCCATTTGTTTCCGGTGTCTGTGTCCAGTGTCATCTGGCAATTGCTCTTCGGCCATTTGTCTCAGCTGTTGCCAGTGCTGCGGATATGCGTATCAATAATTAACACTTTGTAGTTAACATTATATGACCATTTTCATAATTGGTGATATTATTGCAGACTTTCATTTCTTTTGATTCTGTTATTGATTTAAATGATGATTTAGAATTGATCCACAACAAGGATTTGAAGATATGATTCATCTATATCAAATAGCAATCATTAAGAGTACGAATCCCTCAATTTAAAGCAGGATATTTAATATTATATATATATATATATATATATATATATATATATATATATATATATATATATATATATATATATATATATATATATATATATATATATATATATATATATATATATTTATTTACCTAAGAATGTGTTTATTTATTTTATCTCCTAGAGATTGTCTCGTAATCTGTATATGTTTTTACTCTTTATATATTGATGTATTTAAGTTTATAATTATTCATAGTATGTTTCATAAACAGTACTATAAAATACCTGAATATCGCATGCAATCTATTGGAATAGAATTCCTCTCTTTGACTTTAAGGGAAGATGTCGCGTACTATTTCACGGTCTATCTCTATCTATGGACCCAAGGGACACCGTCATCGTCATGTCCACAAAAGCATATCGCGATCCATGCGTAGAGGTATGCACAGATTGTGCCATGTATAGCGCACTAAGTATTTAACCGATTTTTCAAGTGCAACTATTTATCATTGACAAATATTTTCGTAGTATTCCCGAACGCCGCTTTGTCTTCTTATTGCATTTTAAATTACACAGCGCAGTCGACACATTTTCTGCAAAACAAACAAACAAACAAAAAACAGACAAACAAACAAACAAACAACCCTGCCCCAAATCAAATAAATAAAAGCCCCACACAAACACACACAACGGAACGAACAAATAAAGACACAAGTAAAAAGATAACAAAACCGCATGTAGTCGTCTTCACATAATCCTGCCACTTTCTGAACGACATCCAGTGAATTAAATGTCAACAAACCGCATTTAAAATTATCCCACATGTACAGAACCTAAAGCGTCTTGTTATCAGCTTTTCTTTTGGGTAACAACACGAATTGGTTGACGAAGAACACTCATCCGTTTCCATCTCATTAAATGTGATGTTAGTGGTCAGCATGACTTATATTGTCTGTTCGAAACTTTCTTGTATTTCTACCAGCAAGAAGAGCAAGAAGACGAGGCAAGTTGTTATTATCGCTGATTTGTAAATGATTTGTTCGCTAAATTTCATTCGCTCCCAATCTTGGCTTCCGTATCACCGCCACGAGATATATAGTAATTGGCGTTTTGTAAATAAATCAAAGATAACTTCAGATTATATATTTCCGCTGAAGTCACAATTTCATGGTAAACTTTCTAAACAATTAAAAACACCGTAACGATTACTTCGGCGAAGTGAAACGCACATGTAAGTATAAGTTTATGCGTCTATCTATCTATCTATCTATCTATCTATCTATCTATCTATCTATCTATCTATCTATATATATATATATATATATATATATATATATATATATATATATATGCGTGTGTCTCTCTCTCACTCTCTCTCTCTCTCTCTACTCTCTCTCTTTCTTTCTATGTGTGTGTGTGGTGAGAGAGAAAGTGAGTGAATGAATGAGTAGGTGGGTGGGTGGTGGGTAGTGAGAGAGTTTTCCAATTGTTCGGTATACTGAGAGAATATCACAGTAAGCATCATACACATACACATCTTTATTTCAGGAACATCGCCTAGCCAAGGGTGTAACTGAAAGTGACACCAACAAGCTCCATAAGATACACACTGTATATGACAAGGAAGGCTATCTTTTGTCGACTACAATTAACTTGTTCAAACCGAGGCTGAGCTCTTGAAATAAACACTCTGGTATTCCGGCCATTGTTTGTGTCGTTAAACTAATGCTATCATGACACCAACATTACAAAATGATAGATAAATAATAGAACAAGCTCTAATAAAATGAGTGATCCAGCCACAATATGTAATTTAATTGACACTAACTATATTATCTCGTTGGCAGGTGAATAACAAAATAATTTTTGTTTATACCTCTCTCGTGTCCTAGCAACCTAATTGATTTTTATGTGTGTTTGTGTGGGAAAAGTTATTTAATATACAGTATGATTTTATATATATATATATATATATATATATATATATATATATATATATATATAAAATATAATAATGTAATACATATATACATGCATATAAACATATAACAAAATCACAAACACACACCCATAGCTGCCGCGCACGCACACACACACACACACACACACACACTATATATATATATATATATATATATATATATATATATATATATATATATAAAAATACTATTATACTCGTCCCTGTAGGGCTAAATATACCCGATGACTAATAATAATTATTAATTTCAGTTGGATCTGGTTGTGGGCAAGGGAGTGGAAGCGGAAGTGGATATAATCACGTACAGAAGCTTTGTGAGTTGACCTTCATTTTAGACACTTTGTGCTCTATTAAGGGAGCCTATGTCGTCCCATCATGTTTTCGCAAAGTTTTCTTTATCGAGTATGCCGTCCATTCTAAAAGCCAACTCCACAAGAAAGCTTGCCATATCGTTCATTATTACCTTCGTCAATAGCTCAGTTGCTGAATAACGCGTTTCCCCATTTGGCTGTTTAAATGTAATACCCTTTTCACCGTCTCCTACAAGTAGAGTCGAGTACATCCCGAATACATAGTATGTAAACAAGTGGAAGCATTCCGTAAATTCCAATCTTATTCTGCTATTCTAATTCTGATATTCGGCAACTAAGTACTGCTTTGATGTACTATGATGATAAGAATAGCTATGTAAGGTATCTGTTAACAAATCCGTATCCAACCCATAGAAACGAAACATTTAGTTATCAGTCTGAAAGTTTGCCAAATATCGATGGGTTTCGGTTTACTTTATATTTTGTCAAGTGTTTCGTTTCCTCTCCTTCGATATTTCCAAGATTATTGTTGTGATTAAATAATTGTTACGTTTGTCCAGTTAATCACAGAATGTATTTCATTACCTGGTCTTTAATGAATAAACGATGTCTTGATCTTTATATGGTAGAGTGGATTCGGCGGCTCGAGGTAAAAAAGTCAAAGGAATAAAAGTCGCAGAAAAAGAGTCATATATTATCCATTATTAACCGATTAAAAATAGTTGTGGTTATTACTGTTTATGGTACTTAAGTAAATTGTGACGTTTTCCTGTAACTTCTTTTCCTGACCGATTTGATGTGACTCTTTCGTATCCAAAATTCGGACCTTTTTCTTGTGACTTTTTT
>JAODUP010001351.1:37500-63001 GCA_025642065.1 Paralvinella palmiformis
ATTCAATAGCAGTTAATCTTGGATTCATCGCTAATTCTCTTCTCTACATCGCTCCGACAGATGAAGGACTTCGTCAAAAATGTAATTATACAGACTGATATAGGCGAGAACAGTACGTTAGTCGGCATCATTCGCTTCTCAGATGTAGCCACGCTGGAAACGTATATTGGTGAATTTACTAATAAGGTTAGTGCTTTGTTTACATGCAGATGTAGATACTCAGTTAGTGTCTCAAATAGCATTCCCGCAATGAATGGTGCTTCTTTTACGAAGAAGAGTGCTGAAAATAAGACTATTTCCATACATTAGTATAATAATAATAATACTAATAATAATAATGATAATATTAATAATAATAATAATACTAATATTAATAATATTAATACTAATAATTATTATTATTATTTTCAGATTCAATTAGTGTCCAAAGCGGAGAGTATTTTACATGACAAGATGCTCACATATACAGATCTAGCCATAAATGAAGCGGACAAGATGCTTACTCTGCAGTGAGTCTATTTGAGCAAGATTATGTAAACCTATTCATCATAATGGGTGGCCAGAGAGATATAACACTTGGGTTCGAACCCCAGCCGGGCTATGGAAGTCGCTCCACTTATTTGCCCTACTGTCTGCACAGACGTGGCCGTAAAATAGCAACTTTTACATTTAAATTCATATTGGGTATACTCTTATCACAGCAACACTGGAAGTAATGATAGTTTTCCTTTAAATGTGACTATGTTTATACTAATACATCGACAGTTGATTCACTGATATCTATCTATCTATCTATCGATCTATCTATCTATCTATCTATCTATCTATCTCTCTCTCTCTCTCTCTCTCTCTCTCTCTCTCTTTTATATATATATATATATATATATATATATATATTATGTTTATCTATATATCTATCTATTTATCTATATTCAAGATAGGAAGAGTATGCCATCTGTAGGTTTTATATTTTGGCACCAAGGTGTTCCAATCGAATTGGGCGTGTTTTCAGTTGCCAATCTATGGCATGTATACTTACAGTGGCCGTTCAGAAAACACAAAGCCGGTGATGATCATTGTAACCGACGGGAAGTCAACAGATCAGATTAAGACAATCATCGCCATGAAACAGTTCCGAGAGCATCATCCCAACGTAGGTAGTCCCCATCTGAAGATAATCCTACATCGTCGTCCGTGAATTAGTAGCTTTAACTGACTGCGTGTTTTAAGGAATATTTGAAATAGTATACTCTATTATCGACGCATTTCATGAAACCTGTAAGTAAGTAAGTAAGTAATTACGTAGTAAGTAAGCAAGTAAATACATAAATGGTTTATTTCTTGATGGTAGCCATGTCACGTGGTATGTTGTAATTTGAACGGACCATATCACAACATACAATAATATTAGAAAGCGCATTAGGGCAGCTTCTAACCAAATAGGGCGCTATATAAATAACACATATTATTATTATTATAATAACAACCATCCTTTAGTTATCGAACCTGACCATCATACGTCTACATGGCTTACCAAATAGCGCAATTGGCCACATACCTTTACCACCTATGTTCAAACCATGACCTATCTATTTCACCTGTTGACGTCAGTTCCTAGCCTTCGGAGGCCATTCATCTCGTTTAGCCCACATAGATAATTAGCAACATTTTTATTTCGTCCTCAAACTTTCCTATTCCCAGTGTACAATAATTGCGGTAGGGGTGACACATTCCGGGGATATAGACGAGGGAGAGCTGAGGGAGTTAGCTACTGGTCTGATGGATGAGAACATATTGGCAGTAGAGGACTTCGATGACTTGCTACTGGAAGTGGAAAGATTGGCCAATGAAACCTGCAATGGTAAATACATTTATTGTAATATAACAACACCTATGGAACTAGCATTTGATGTCCAATGCGAGCACGTAGTCATCGTGTCGGCCAAATGAACATTTCCCATTGTAATCCTTACCCAAAACGGAAAGACGAATAACGCTCAGAGGGCAATGTTAACACAGAGCTGAGTTAATATACTATTTTCCTCATCTTTCAGCTAACAGCAAACCAGCACCTGAAGGTAGGATACTATCACATACAGAAAGTAGTTCAGATTACCGAAAAATAAAAGAAACGAAAACATAAAACAACCCGAATAAACAATAAATTAATATAGAAATAATATATAAACAAAACATACGACAAACAAATATACGCTTTCCTAGATTAATTAATTAATAATCCCTTAGTGTCATTGTATATGTTCACCAATAATTGATTTCACCAAATATTTTCTTTTGACCTCAGAATGCCAGGAGATACTATATTATTATCCTGATGATACTACCAGATGGTACAGTCACTATGGTGTCTTCGATAAGTATTTAGGAGAGGTAACATATCATGCGATGCTCATCTTCTTCCGTCACATTTACTTTATCAACTGGAACAAGACCATGTCAGTTTCAAAGGAGAAATGTATTTACTTGATGGGAACGTATGAATTAACTGACCCATTGTCTTTCAGGAAAGGTGCAACGACGAATACCTTTATGTCCACACGAGTTACAGGTCATTCCTACAGTTTGATGGCTCTAACTGGGTGATAAGTCAAAAACCGTGCATTTTTGGCGAACGTAAGGCTCTCTCTCTCTCTCTCTCCCTCTCTCTATATCTATCTATCTATCTATCTATATATCTATATATTGTTAACCTGTCCCATGACGTGTTACTAAACCGGCTATTATTTGAATTCATACGATGCAACCCCGACGCTGTTTTAACGCTGTTTTAGTAAAGTTGACGCCATTCATTATTCTTACAGACGTACAGACGTTAGCTAAGCTGGTCTACGCCCCTGGCACGGATTCGGCTGATCATCACCTGATCTCTGAGGCTGGTGACAAATGGGTCGAACCAGGTGACAATCCAACGTTCGAGAAGACGGTCACAGTCTGCTACTAAAATGTAAGATAAGCTCGCATCATCTTCATCCTGCCATTCAATAATTTCGCTCACCCAATCAAAACGATATTTCACCGTTAACAATACAGCTGCAGCACAGATAATGCTATGCCATATTCATATTTAATAATAGAGTCGTCTAAGAATGATATGGTTAAGGTTTACCTTTCAAATATGACAAAACTATTTACTTAAATAATCATTAAATCTCATTTGTATTCTCTTTACAGATAAACGGATGATGTTAAGACTCCGTAAATAGACATGACGATGTTATGTCGTTCCTAAATTCAAGTTTCTGTTCCCTTAATTCGAATAAATATGTCTTCATATCGATTTTATGTGTTTGAGTTAAAGTGAAATACGATTTACACTAAGACTTAACACGTTGCTATTTGTTAATTTACTTAAAATATATTTTGTGAAAATAGGAAATGAGAAACATTTACAAAATCGTGAGCATTTTTGTGACATGTGTTTCTATGTTGGTGTGTTTACGCCCACATACACGCTATATATATATATATATATATATATATATATATATATATATATATATATATATATATATATATATATCATAAACTAATTTATATCCACTCACTGAATTACTCACTTATTAATTCACTCATTCGCTTCACTCTATCTGATATCTAATTCATATCAGTACATTAAAATCATCTGCTAGTAACCTAATCGAATACTTTAAAAAATCATTAAAATAAACAGTAATCTAGATAATAGTCTATATCATGTGGTTGAAATTTCCCTTAATTCCTTGATTTAAAAATAAATTTATATACCAGCAATGAATTTATTCCATACGTTTTAGGCTTAAACAGAATTCCATCGGTGGTGGAGTAATAAATGTTCTAGATCATATATATATATATATATATATATATATATATATATATATATAAGCAGTTCGCTTCTCGTCTGTTTATTCTTGGTTTGTCTAATTCGGAAAATCATTCATAAAAGATTCATAGATTTATTCAATAGTCGACGATTTAAGGCAGGGCAGTTTTAACAGCAATATATGCCCCCTGGCAAAGCAGTGTACAGGGGGCTGCTACCTACAAAGCCGCCCACAGCAAGTAACAACATACATAGATGAGCATGACGCCCCTATGCTCGTGGGGCCTCCGGGCAACTGCCCAGTTTGCTCATGCTTGCCCATGTGGCCCTGGATAAGACTGTTTAGTATTTACCACACCAGGGGTAGGGTCACTTAAGTACACTTCACATATACAAATTACCATGGGCCCCTATGCTTGTGGGGCCCATGCGTTAAGACGGCCCTGATTTAAGGTGTTATTATCAAATCATGGTCGTGGTGTATGTTAATAGTTACGAAAGCTTCCACTGATTACTGTTTTATTTACATCGTGATAGACAACTCTAACGAGCCATCATGAAATCATCTTATTCTCGGCATGTGTTACTTAGTGATTGTGTTTAATAAACACGATCGAAGATTAACGTAAAATATAAATTAATTATTAATTACTTCGTCATGTAGCGTATAAATTAGAACACACACAATCACACACACACATATACACAAACACACACATTTTGTTGGCAATGCATAGTCTAGAACAGATCGTATGAAACACTGGTTGTAGAAATAATAATCTCCTATATATATAATAATAATATATACGTATATATATATATATATATATATATATATATATATATATATATATATATATATATAATAACAGAGGGAATTATAATTGGATGACCTCAAGTTCTATTTTTAGTGTGTGGCTGTTATTTGCACGGTGGCGCCACCATTAAACGAAATTCAAATACATAAACATATTAAAGACAATGTTATATGTATACCAGGTGCTTTATTAGTTAATTAAAATTAAAATTAACGCAATCAGCTGTTTTTGTTACCAGTGGTAGTATGTTTTAGATAATTGCACTTGGAAAATAGCGGCAACTATAGACTTTAATTGGAATACAAATAAGATATTTAATTTTGTTTTTCTTTTAATAATACATCATTCATTAAATAGCAAAACGGTGACGGTATAATGTCAAAACATCCAAGTTTTGGGTTCGAATTTGTCTAAGACCTGTGTTTGAATGATGTTTTTCAAATCGACACATCTACCAAGAAAACGAGATTTTATAATATTGTAGAAGTTTATTGAACGGCAAATCAAATCCGGTTGATAAAGTATATTAAATACAGGAATGAAGCAAGCCGATGGTTAAAAGCTAGTCAGAATAATCACTAATAACTTAAATTGTGAAAATAGAAAAATATGAAAACCATCGCGCTTTAATCTATCACTTCGAATATACGAAACTGCAAGGTGTGAATATAAGTTGTCATAAATAAAGCAAAATATTTATATAGTTATTGCCAGTGGGTGTGCTTTTTATGCACTTGGTGTACCAACATCTATTTTAAGTGGTTTGATAACTATTTAGAAAGTTTGTGACAATAGACATTAATATGAACTTTTACTGTTTAAAAACCTACGGATTTCGTTTTATTATATTTTCAGTAGTTTAATAGCTAAATTTACAATTATTGTGTATCATACATTTTAACATCTAGAATATTTGCCTTACCACTGTAGAATAAAAACAATATAAGGATTTAAAAAAAATGGATAAAGTTAATCAATACTTAGAACACTCAAGTGACAAGCAAAAACTTGCCAAGAGTCCAATAGGCAGCTATCCAGATCAAACAAAATATAGGTTATCGATTTCCTTTATTTTATTTTTATTCATAAGCAGATGATAAAACATAATGTTCAAAATAGAATTTTGATTACAAATAAGGTTCGTATCTGCATTTCAAATATACGTTTTGGAATCAAATTACTTTGTTGGATGAAACGCCCAAAGATATACTATTAAAAGATCTCTATCAGATTCAAATTATAATAATAATAATTATTATTAGTAGTATTATATTTAAAAGAAATTATGGCAACTAAAGAATATAGCTGTTTATATTGTGATGAGAATATACATGGCATATTACACATTTGTCAAAGAAACGTCATTGGCCAGTATGAAATTCAAATCAACGTGTACAAAGCATGGCAGAACCAATCTGCTGTACATTTTAGAGACATGCTTCACGACTAGAGGCAAGGTAGGACTGAAATATTGCAAGAAATGAGTAGTTACAAGGCTTTGGACAGTACTATAATACATCAAATATGCAGCACGTATATCATACGTGCTGCACGTATGTTATACATGCAACGTATAACATACGCTAGTGCATGTAGGAATACTTTATACTGATCCAGTGAGTTTACTTGCGTAGTAATTGTCAATATGTAAAATTATTACTTTAATAATTTTGCTCTTGAGGCTACATTTGTGTCAATTTCCATCACAATATGTAGATAACCTTTAATTGGGTAAACATTGATTCTTCATCACCCTCTTCTTTTCATTGACAATGACCAATAGTCCAGATTGTAGGACGAAGTGGTGAGCTGTCTTTTCCAATTCCTTTCTCTCTCCTTAGAGCCTGTGGCAGAGAGGAGTCTCGATTGGCTACTCAGTTTGTCTGAAAACTTGATGGGTTGGATACCTCTGTCAGATATGCTCCGTTGATCCAATTACCGATGAATATATTCCTGCCAATGCACCAATGAATCAATGCACCAGAACGCTTAGTGTACCTGATTAACTGAACATTATCTTAGACAATTAAATTGGGTCAAAGGTAAACAAATATTGTTTGACCAAATTAAATGTTTTATGATAATGTATGTACATTTTTAAAAAGTTACATATAAATGATAAAAAGTCAGGCTGGCTGCTTTGATTTTTCTTCGTGACCTTCCAAGGAAACAAGTTTTTTTGCGGGCAGTAGTTAGCTCAGAAATAATATATTACATACAGAATCCGACTATTTTGACGACCACAGCGCAATTATTGGAAATTCATCTGGAAACTATGCTCTTTAAGCAGTTTGTTAAATATCATAAGTATAAATGTAATCCTCTACATTTAGTCTGGATAGAAGCTTAACTGTGATCCGGTGTCAGTAATTGGACAATGGGCAGCACATCAATCCCATTCAGCCAACGTGATAGATTTGTGGTTGATTCTTCTAATTTGTACACAGATACCCACACATATGTGTATTTGTGTCAATATAAATCGATGCAAAACACGGGAAATTGGGGTCTCTTTAAGGGAAATACGATATCGATTTTGATGTTAAAGGATGGAAGTATGACTGGCTTTCGATGTAATAGCACCGTAATATTTATCGGATAGTTCAGCTATTAGATAAGTTACACCGGTGAAACTGGTGTATTTAGCATATTATGTAATATAGATTTAAATTATATTAGTAAAACTTTATTGTCTTTAGTTATTTTTTAATTTTTAATTTACTTTTTAACTGTTCATTTGACGCCCAGTATTATTGCCCATTCAGTGTTTACCACCAGAACCCGGTGCTTGCTTATGTATGTTTAAATTATTATGTTCACTTATTTATTTCTATAATTATAATAAATTATACAAATGATCACATGCTTGCGTTAGTAATACCATTTGTTTAGCAATGCGCCCACGTAGAGGAAAGCAGATGGGTCTTTTGCAAGTAATTTTATCACTATGCCTATAACACCATATAAAAATTATAATGACACAGCTGTACAAAGATGTAAGTATTCGTTTTATAAATTGTCAGTCGATTTGTAATAAATCTGATAAAATATTATTTAACGGATATGGATTTTGATGCTTTTGTCATTACAGAAACTTGACTGACTAGTTATGTTTCAGACCTAGAACATTGGGTTGGTGATGTGACTCCAGCTAGGACATTCATTCAATTATGCAGCTCGGATTTACAAGAAAGGTGGGGATTCGACATTTCTTCTCCGTCATTCTTTGAATTGCTAGAGGAATGCAAATGATACCAAAAAACCGACTAGAATTCTTAGATATGCCAATCTCAGGAAGCATGTGCAAGAAAGAAAACACAACGATGGTCTCATTTTGTATGATTTTTACTTTATTTATTCATGCTGTCTGATAATTTCCTTATTAACTTTAAAATATATTTACAATCTATTTCAGCTAAAGTTATTGTATATAGAAAATATAAGTCGATTGACAAGGAGGCTTTTCTTCCAGTTCTGCGGGTCTGTTCTCTTGTATTATATTCACTGGATGATGTGGATCATCTGGTGGATCTCTATCACAGTACATTGAGAGACACTGTAAATGAGTATGCAAATTTAAGGACAAAGGAAATGCCAAGAATACCAATGAAAACATGGTAAAATAAGAATATGCAAGCTGCAAAGAGACAAAAGGTATTTTGAGCAGCTGTGTATCAGTACCAGTTTGTGTGTTCATTTTGAAATGTTCAAGGTCAGTGAAATTCTAGTTAGAACTACTCTTGCCTCTGCTAAATCGGAGTATTATAACATAAAGATCGAAGCATCCAGTGGAAATCAAAGGACGGTTTTTAGTGTTGTGAATAACGTTTTATATAAAAATCAAACTGTCCTTTCAAACATTTGAGCCTTTTACAGAGTCTGATATCAGACAGTTGGTGAAAAGGTCATCTAATATTTTTTTTCTTCTAGAGATTGTTTGGATATATCAATAAACCAAGTTACAAATAGAGTTAATACGTCATTATAATTGGGTGTTTTCTGAAGATCCATGAAAGCTAGCATTGTAAAGCCATTCATAAAAAACATTGCATGGACTGTAATATTCGAAACATTTACAGATCTGTTTCAAATCTTACATTTTTTCTAAAGTTATACAAAAGGCAGATGCTTTCCATCTAAGCAAATATATAACCAATAATAACCTTAATTAATCACTGTAACCTACCTATAAAAGTGGTATCAGCACTGAGACAGCCTTGGTTAGGGTGAAAAATTATATTATGATGTCAATTGCTCAAGGTAAGTCAGTAATCCTTGTCCTTCTGGACCTATCTGCTGCATTTGATACAGTTGACCATAATGTACTTTTCTCTAGGTTAAAAGACATGTTTGGTCTGTCAATTAAAGTACTTGCATGGTTTCTATCGTATCTGGAATAACGCTTCCAGAGAATGTCTGTTCGTGGTATGCTACCGGTTAGACAGCTTATCCATTTACGATGTTATTAATAACTTATAAATCGATTAATGATATGACGCCAGAACGCATGTGTAAACTGGTGTCCATTAGAAAGTTATCCCCAAAACTCAGGTCATCCAGTCAGATACTACTGCAGGTGACAGCGTCTTGGCTCAAGTCATATGGTAATTGTACGTTCAGTTTGATAGCCCCAGCTTGGTGGAATAGGTTGCCGGCTGGTATTAAAAATGCGTCGTCTCTTGAAACTTTTAAATCTGTTCTAAAAACACACCTTCCAAGTCGCTTTCACAGACAAATAATAATTATCTTCTAAATGTCTTATAGGATTACATATTATTTGTACAGTGCACTTGAATGGCTTCTGCTAGTAAGGGCGCTTTATTAAATATACCTTATTATTATTATTATTATTATTATTATTATTATTATTATTATTATTATTATTATTATTATTATTAATACTATTATTAGTAGTAGTAGTATTAGTATTATTAGTAGTAGTATTATGTCAATGGGACTGATGGGAATTCTGGGAATAAACCACATTTCAAAAGTATTCTAGCCTTAATTATATTGAGCATTAGTTTCTTATTAGTCTACCGGAAAGCCGTAGTGGATCTAGCTTATCAAGTTTATTAAGATATCAAAGCGCTATTCCTACCTTTAGACATTAGCAACGTGGACAGACTGAGGGAGGTATCAATGAATTTATAAAAAGAAATATGTGGGATCGTTCACTCACTCGAATCTGATCAGGAACTGGGTCCACTGGCTTATAGCAGTACGCAGCCTTTTCAGTATGGAATATAGTAGACGACCCCCTACAAAAACTAGGCAGCAAAACTCACCTCTGATGCTCTGTAAAAACACCGCGACGCCATTGGAATGGGGGTTAGAGGCTCTCCACTGTAAAAGTTGGGAAAATGGTGTATTTGGTCCAATTCTAGGCCACTTTTTGCCAAAACCAAAGTAGCCGACCGATTTTCTGCCGATAAAATAGGCGACGGGCGACTGTAAAATAGACGACGTATAGCGTCGGATATCGGCTGCTATTGAAAAGGCTGAGTACTTATGTCCAGAAGATTGTTGAAAATGTTCTGTGTCACTAGTACAAGTTTAAAGTTGTAATTAATTAAATTAAAAGACTAATTAACGCAGCTAAATAACACATTCTAGCATTTTTAACCGTGAAAAACGATTCTTACATCTAACCTAAACTCAAAATATGGTGACTCAACCGACTTCAAATTATCATACTTTTCCAATTACTATATACAAATTACTGATCGCATGTTGTAGCAATGTTTTCCCCATTACATCTGGATTACGTTTTCGGTAGTTACACTTATTATTATTATCAGCAGCATTACACTGTACTTACGTCATTCTGTTTCCAGTTAAGATTCGTAGAATATTAAGAAATTTGAAAAATGGTCAGTCTGTGTGGTTTTGCAAATATTTTGTCAGTTTATGCGCGCTGCTCAACAGTAATCTCTCGCTGCCAAACAACAATATCTTGGGCTAGTTATTTGAAAGGATGACATGAAACATTCCCTCGCCATGGAAATTGGGAACATTTAGGATTGCAGCGAGCTAAACTATAAAAAACATAAGGTTTTTATGTAGAGTTTCTTTTCGTATTATTAAGAGGCTTCCTGCTCAGTAAATCCTATAATAAAATACAAACTGCATCAAATCTGTTTTAAGATATTCGGGTTGAATGTATATAGAGTATTGATAACATGACATTGTTTTGTTCTCAGTTAACTACAATATAACACGAGGTGAAGCAAACTACGTATATGGTTAGCTGATCTTATTTCTGAGAATCTATAAGCATAATCTATCATGTAATCAAATGATTATTTTATTAAATGTACACACCTAAATAATACAAATATTATATATATATAAACTATGAGTTACATTTATAATGTTTCTTCAAGAATTTATAACATTATATTGCTGATATTTGGCTATGGATGACCCAAAATCAAAGGTTAATAGATAACAAAACAAATAATATAGATTAACGTAGTGTTAAATCCCTAATGCCACCAGTATTACAGGTGGGTGAATTTCCGTTAATTCTCCTAGTGGATAAGTAAACATATATAGGGGTTATTTTAGATATACATAATAGCATGTATGTGCGGAACTTCCTAATACCGTCTTATGAACATACACTGCTTAAAAGCAGTCTTGACACAAAAAACACTTGTAACTCTGGTACATGCAGATGTTAAATCTCGTATAGAGTAATCTAACTCTGTGTTACATGGCACCTCACTACAACTTCAATTGCCTTCAGTGAATTCAAAAGAGTGCAGCTTGCAAAATGACAAATACTCGAAAATATGATCAAATCACGTCAATTTATCAATGAATCGTGATTGGCTACGTTTTAAGAATTTACTAATATCTTACTAATCTATCAATGATAAGAATACATATGTGAACTTGTAACCATTAGAAAGTAATCCATAAAACTTTGGTCAGCCAGACAGATACTATTGCAGGTACTAGTGTCTCGGCTCGGGTCCTTTGGTGATTGTGCATTTAGTGTTGCAGCCCGCACTTTGAGGAATAGATTTTAGAGAAGATATTAAAAAAGTGCCCTCTCTTGAAAGTAATCCATAAAACTTAGGTCAGCCAGACATATACTATTGCAGGTACTAGTGTCTCGGCTCGGGTCCTTTGGTGATTGTGTATTTAGTGTTGCAGCCCCCACTTTGAGGAATAGATTTTAGAGAAGATATTAAAAAAGTGCCGTCTCTTGAAAGTAATCCATAAAACTTAGGTCAGCCAGACAGATATTATTGCAGGTACTAGTGTCTCGCCTCAAGTCATTTGGTAATTGTGCATTTAGTGTTGCAGCCCCCACTTTGAGGAATAGATTTTAGAGAAGATATTAAAAAAAGTGCCGTCTCTTGAAAGTAATCCATAAAACTTAGGTCAGCCAGACAGATATTATTGCAGGTACTAGTGTCTCGGCTCAAGTCCTTTGGTAATTGTGCATTTAGTGTTGCAGCCCCCACTTTGAGGAATAGATTTTAGAGAAGATATTAAAAAAGCGCCTTCTCTTGAAAAGTTTACAGAAATATTATTTGGGGTATTACAGTAGAGCATCTTTGAATCGCTCCTGCTGATAGGAGCGCTCTATTAAATATCAATTATTATTATTATTATTGTTATTATTATTATTATTATTATTATTATTATTATCATTATTATTATTATTATTATCAGTATTATTATTATTATTATTATTATTATTATTATTATTATTATTATTATTATTATTATTATTATTATTATTATTATTATTATTATTATTATTATTATTATTATTAGTAGTAGTAGTAGTAGTAGCAGTAGTAGTAGTAGTAGTAGTAGTAGTTAGTAGTAGTAATAGTAGTAGTAGTAGTAGTTATAGTAGTAGTAGTAGTAGTAGTAGTATAATCTAATCTCTACAACACCTTTAAATTTCCTTAAATATGTAAAAATCTCAATTAAAAACTATAATCAAACGATTAAATATTTTTAATTTGAAAAATTTTTGGTCAATTCCCTTAATTTTTTTTTGATTATTTTTTTTAAAGTTAAACCTTTTAAAATTATTTATCAGAAAAATAAAAAAGTTTATTTTTTCCCAAAAAATTTTAAAAAAATAAATTTACTTTTTATTCAAAAACCCCAGTTAAACGAAAATTTCCTTAATTTTTTTGGATAAAAATTTTTAATCAAAAAAAGCTGAAAAAATTAAAAAATATTTTAAATTTTGAAAAAAATTATCAAAAAAGGGGATAAGAATTTTCTTTATTATAAAATATATATATATATATATATATATATTATATTTTTTTTTCCTTTGGGTGGTTGTGTCTGTGTGTGTGGTTTTTTAATATAAAATTTTTTGAAAAAAATATTCAAATCCCCAAATTGCCTAAATTGTGCCACACTTAAATAAGTTATTTACCTTAAAACAAAAATAGTTAATAATTAGCATCGAATAAGTGTGCTTCCGGAAGGCTATGATACACATTTTAGGAAAATGCCTATCATGTTTCCTAGATAACAAATAACACCTTATACATATTTGAATGTACCTAAGGTATTTGACACTATTCCCACATAAATATTCTGACACTATGCGATGAATTGTTCCAAAATAGCCACAATACGCAGAAATAGGTTCTGAACAATCTACTCTAAGAGCGATAACATGATCAGTGATAAATGTGCAACTTCCTTAAGTACGTTAGCATTTAATGCTGATGCCACGATTGATTCACTAAACTCCGACATAAATATTCTGGTTAATTAAACTGTACTTTATTTAGTTGATCAAGCCACACTGAGTTGAACAAACGTTTTAGTTCTTTCTGTGTTTATTATTTACTCTACTTTTTATGTCACTGCATGTAAAATAATTATTTTATATATAAAATCGAATTTCTCTCAAATTTGGTTGTCTAACGGATAAATAATATTAGTAATGATGATAACAATAATAACAAGAATAAGAATAAAGACGAAAATATCAAGAATATTTCTTTACAAAATTAAACGATTTTAATAATAGGGGATTTCAGTGAGTTGATATCTGTCCGAATTCGTTAACCTGTTCTCTCTGATTATATAAAATGATACTGTATTAAACATTCCCGCCCATCAGCAGCCACAAAAAGAAGTTTATCTAGTAATATTTATGATCCTTATTACCTGCTGTTCATCGATCTACAATAATTCATCACCTAGTGTTGCCAATTTCGTAACTATAATCAGGTCACATCATATGTATCCATGGCAGCTGCATAGTAAAAATATGTTCAATAAATGCGTATAAACAGAAATAGGATAAAATCGTAACAGCGGGTACAATGCAAATTATACTCATCAGGATTATTTATCTAAAGGAAGAATGGTAACAATACAATCGTCGTTTATAATAAATAGGACTCAAGCAAATGCATTATAAGGAGACGTTTTATATATAATAGTCTTTAGTAAATTTCGCTGTAATGCAAAATCACCCTTGCCTTTATGAAACTAGCAGCAATACACGATAGTAAATAGCAGCGTTGCTTCATATATCCCTAAATATTCTTAGCTTATTTACAATTGACTTAATCGTAACACAATTCATTAAGAAATATTTGTTTTCGGTATTACATTTTATCATGAGCGTTCTATAAATGAATTATTCCTCCAAAACCATAATGTTCTTGTCCGAAAAACATGGAAAAAATTTTTATATATATATATATAAAATATATTATAATATATATATATATATATATATATATCAACTTTTAATATTTATAAGATATTTATTTAAAATTAAAAATCTGTTAAACAAGGGTTAAAATTTTTACCCGTAATGAATTTGCTGATTTTTATAATCTATGATGTCGTCTACTCGCAGCTATTAGACTCCTATATTTCAAAGAGTAACAATATTTAGCGATTTCCTAAAGAGGGGAATTAGTTAGCAATATATCCACAGGTGAAGATGTTCCCTTGATAACCTATAGGTAATCTAATATATTTTGGGTTAATGTTTACCTTATAAAAGCCAGTAGATCCAAACATATAAACGTATAGAAGAATGCCAGCCGATCGAAGATTTGACACATTGTGGTAGAAACGTCCGATGGCTTATTGACACACAGTTATTCAGAAAATCTGAATTTAGATCATTTAAATAAGAACCTACTTATTAGATAATCTGCAGATACGCTACTAGACACAAACAGATAACAATCTGTCTAATACAAGCTTAGGTACTACTTCAGAATAGCAACCAAATGAAAGAGAAAGAGGAGCTGATAACGTTTTAGTATCGATCAAATTGAAACTCTTTACGCTCATCAACTCGGACCATCTGCAGCCGAGGTAAGTAAATGCAGAATAATTATACGTTATAATGGCTTTGTGTTTAAGTTTTATGTATTATCTTCATATCCATTTTAATCGTCACCTGTACCAGCTGTTATACGAAACTCCACTATTGAGATGTATGAAGAAGCATTTTTTAATTCCATATTTTCACTTCTTAAGAGTCACCTGGTGATATAATATAACTGTGTCATTTTCAGTGTCTCAGACATGAAATCAAATTCCAATCGTGTGTTTTTTTGAATCCAAAATCCAAGGGATTATTTAAATAGTCCAAGAAAAGAAACTAACACGGATTCTAATATTTCACTTATTACTGTGATTAAGATTTGAATATACAACAAATTATTTAATAAGTTTCATTAACTTGTAAAGCCACTTTTCCAATCAATATTTAACACATGTTCTACTGACATTTAGATACACCCCATTTCATAGCGCCCAGTTGTGCTCTCCACGCGATTTCCTAAGGCCCTGTCGACCAAAACAAATTCGTGGATGCGACAAATCAACTGTTAAAATCTACTATCGGAGATAATTTAATGTTTACAATCAGTTAAAGAATCAAACAAGAAGATTCATCCAATACTTTATATACAGCAGATGTTACCAGATGGCGAAACAAGTTTTGTATCTAGTTGCTAATATAACCAAGAACTTTGACTGAGTCTTATCACTTTGCCATCGTACTAGAAGGCTTGCATTGCTTCTGCAGACCTCACGGTAGGTATAGGGACGAACTCTTATGGAGGGAGAAAGTGTATGACCACTAATCATCGGTTTGTAACATCTCACATACGGACAATCTCTTGGCTTTTTTGTTTATGCATGTCGCACAAAGCTTAGACAGAAATGTTCAGCCAATACATGTATTTATTTTTACCAGGTGCGAGCTTCAATCCTTCTCTATATTTCTATCTCTCTATATTTCTATCTCTCTATCTATTTATCTATCTATCTATCTATCTATCTATCTATCTATATATCTATCTATCTATCTATCTATCTATCTATCTATCTATCTATCTATCTATCTATCTGTCTGTCTATCTATCTATCTATCTATCTATCTATCTATCTATCTATCTATCTATCTACCTATCTATATATCTACCAATCTATCTATCTATTAAGCTATCTATATATCTATATCTCTATCTATCAATATATCTATCTACCAATCTATCTCTATTCTATTAATCTATATATATATATATATATATATATATATATATATATATATATATATATATATATATATATCTATATATATTATATATATATATATATATATATATATATATATATATATATATATATATATATATATATATATATATATATATATATATATATATATATATATATATATATATATATATATCTACCTATCTATCTATCTATCTATCTATCTTTATATCTATCTTCTATCTATCAATATATCTATGTGTGTGTGTGTGTGTATGTGTGTGTGTATGTGTGTGTGTGCGTGTATGTGTGCGGGTATGTGTGTGACCGAGAATAGGTAACATAACAACTACATGATTATGAATTAAAGGAGAATAGTGACTTTCATACTGAAAACATAATGTCTGCTTAGTTCTTACACTGTCTTCAGAGCGATTGGGTTGACTGATTCTAAACAATCAGCGAATAGAAGTATACCACATTATGAAACAACTTGAAAAGAATTAAACTCTGTAAATATGTTACTGTTAGAAGTAACAGCTCCTGTCAATAATCCGTAACGTATGATGATTTTGTTTTAAAAGTTTGAACAATTGAACCGAGCAGATTTCATAAATCAAAGGTGCAATGCAACGACATCCCAATAAGCTATATAATAATAATAATACTAATACTACTACTACTACTACTACTACTACTAATAATAATAATAACAAAAATAATAATAGGAATAATAATAATAATATGTGCCGGTAATATATTCCACTAAGTAAGGGCTGCAATATTAATAGTACATTCGCCATACGACTTGAGCCGAGACACAGGCCCCTGCAATAATGCCTGACAGGCTGACCTGGGTTTTCTGGATAACCTTTTAATGGATACCAGTTAACTCAGGTATTCAGGTGCCATGCCACGGATAGAGTATATGTATTAATAAAATATTTAAATGGATTTATAATACAGTCTAACAAGTAGCCAATGTAGATTTTAAAGAATTCAGCTCAAATGATCATATTTTCGAGTATTTGTCAATCAACTAATTTGAATTATCTAAAGGCGATTAATATTATATTCAGATATGCCATATTTCTAGAAACTGTGTGAAAGCAACATCAGGTCACATTAATGTTATCGTCTGGGAGTATTTACAGGAAATTTTAATTTGGATCCTATCTGTTGCGCTAATTTCGAGTGCATTAACAAGTTCGCATCGGTACGGGTGCTATAATGTCTATTGGTTGGACGGTTGGTTGCAATTTATTTGGACCTCGATTGTAACTGATAGTACAATGAAACAGGAAGGTATATTTAGAAGCCAAGTTGATCTCCACTATATGGCTATTGTTCATATATTACAGGCGAAGAAGATGAAGTTAATCACATTATCTCTGCTTCTGTTGGCAGTCATCACTTTCTGTCAAGGTCAGTTCCAAATAACAAAGTATTTATCGTTTTCTCTGCCGATCAATCTGTTTGGAAGTCAAAATATATTTTTGAATTTAATTATTTGTCTAGCCTCTTAAAATATATCACAAGAAACCAAAATATTTAGAAGCTGATTCTTCTACTTTCGGCATTTATCTATTCCTTTGCATCATTTTAGGATGTGCTATTGTGACTAAACCCCCGGTTTGTACTCCAAAGCCCGGTAAGAAAAATATATATATAATTGATGAATTTCTGAAAGACAAGTAATGTGCTGAATTGCAATTTCTAGCCAATTTCTTAGTCGCAGAGTATAATGATATGTTACATAAATACATCATATTAATCAATACTTATATTTTGACCTGAAAATGGTGACTCTCGTGAATACCGAAGAAAAATGTGTATGTGGTGTGCACAGTAAGTTGACAGTTTATTTTGATTTTTAGCATAGCAATGTTGTGATGATCAAAGTCATATGTGAATGATGATAGTGTGGTGATAAAATATGTACTATTCTATTCCATGTGCATTTATTTTACAGGATCAATGTCAATTTCAATATATTATCAGTTATTAATGATGATGGTGTGATGATAACATATTTTAGGGTATCATTCTATTATATGTGTGTTTGTTATATAGCATCAATGTCGACTTCTATGTCGAGAGATGTATCCATGGGAGGACCTAATGGACACTATGCAGCCCACACTTCGGCATCGGTCTCCCGCTCAGCTGGCCCAGGATATAGTAAGTTTGGACAACTTCTAGCTTAGAACTGAGATAATCAATTTCTATTAATCGGGTAGAGATGCTATGTTTTAAGTTTAACGTACTTCCATTATAGACGTGGCGATTACAATTACAAAATAAATATGCTTAATAAAGCCGAATGGAACAATATCACAATTTAGCTAAAATCCTATATATTGTACCAATTCTAAATATTCCAGAGGCATATTTTAAACGTGATACACTCGCAAACTCACTCACTGACTCACTCCCTGACACCCTGAGTGGTATCTTCACTCGCTCTCGCACCCATTCACACATTCACTCACTCGCTTGCTCTTTCACTCACTATCTGCCACCCTTGCTCACTAAGCGTCTCACTCGGTCGCTCACTCATTCGCTCATTTGATCAACTCCCTCATTCACCCACTCACTCAGTAACTTTGTCACCCAACTACCTTATTTTCTATCCATTATACCCATTTATTGTGGGTGTATGTTTTATTTTAAATAAATCTCATTATGGTTCCAGCTTCCATGTCTGCAAATTACGGACACGAAGTATCAATCAATACAGTAAATGGTCATCATCACTCTGAGTTATCTATGTCAGTGTCGAAATCTACTCGCAAAGGACATCGTAAGTAAAATATTTAATGGTTACTTTAATAAATGAGTATATGTGTGCGCTTAACCTTAATGAATAGATACATAACCAAGGTCTCACATGCTCCTCCCCATTATTCATCAAGATAGAGCAGGATTTGTCAACAACAAACTAAAATAAATTTTAATCAAACTATTCAATTTGTTTCCATTGTAGAAGGATATTCTGTTTCTGTAAGTCAAAAAGTCCACAACTCTGGAGCCTGGGGACACAACACCCATAATATTGCCACATCCCTGTCAACATCCATAACTGGAAATCACCGTGAGTAAATCTATGTCAAAAATACATTAAAGCGTATTTTGTTATAATATCTCGATATTAGATATAATAATATATTACGCTATTAAGTAAAGAAATAAAGGAAGCTAATTGGGATGTTCATATTGAATTGAAAATCAGGTTCTATGTCGGCCGGGATGACCGAAGACACATCAATCAGAACATGCAGTGGTCATCACAAAACTCACACAGCTACATCTGTGTCAACATCTGCTGGCAAAGGGTACCGTAAGTGTAACACGATTAGTTATTTTGTTTGTGAATGAAATGTTATGTATCCAGTGATAATCATGAGTGAAAAGGATTCACTGTGATCACTCCAATCCCTGAAGATTACATTAAAATTGTACAGAATGGAACAAGAATTAGAACGAACGTATTAATGCATTCAAACCAATGAGATGATGATGATGATGGTAAAAACAATAAATAAGGAATTGATAAAATAACAGATTTAAGTAATTGTTCTCTTGCAATGTTCAAGATAAAGAAAAAGCTACTGAAAAATTATAAACAAAATCTTCACCTGTTACTGCTAAGTTCGTTATCACTAACAGAAACGTATTCTGCATCAACGAGTCGAAATCTACGTAATTCTGGAGCCTGGGGATACCAAACTGAAGATGTTTCATCATCAGTGTCAACCACCATAAAAGGAAATCACCGTGAGCAAACTTTATTACAACTTAATAAGGAAATAATAATGCATAATAGATTAACAAGAAATACATTTAAACAAAATGAATTTGAAAAGTTAAACAAAATGGGAACAAATAACCCAGGTTCTATGTCTGCCTCATATAAGAAAGATACTTCAATCAGAAAATGTGGAGGTCATCAACAAACTCATTTGGCTACATCTGTGTCACAATCAACTGGCGTAGGGTACCGTAAGTGTAACAATATTATTTATATTGTTTAAGAATAAAAATGTATGTATCCCATATTATTCACCATTGAAAAGGAATTTCTCTGTTCTCTCAAATCCCTGAAAGCGAACATTAAAGTTTAAAGAATGGAACAAAAATGGGAAAGAATAATTGCACAAATTCTACTTCGGTCATATTTTCTACAGAACGGACAAATAGCTATAATCTTTCTTAATATATACACATATGTTACCCCACAATATCAATATGGGTAAAATAACAATAATAATAATAATAATAATAATAATAATAATAATAATTTAGACTTGATCAAGTTAATGTACTGATTAATTTGCAATTAACTTACTTATTCGTGTGTTATATATTTCATTTCAAAATCTTCGCCTGTTACCGCTAAGTTTTGTATCTCCAACAGAAACATATTCTGCATCTCTGAGTCGAAATCAACATAATTCTGGAGCCTGGGGTTACCAAACCGAAGCTGTTTCTTCATCTATATCGACAACCGTAAAAGGAAATCAAGAAAGTATTAAAAGGCAAATTATGGAGTCACTTACAATTTATTAAAGTTGTCTTTAGTTCTTGTTAACAGAGAATATAGTTATATAAAACAAAACTGGAGAAAATAGCCGTTGTTCATTTTACCATAATTCCTTACATACCAGGTTCTATGTCGGCCTCATGTACGAAAGACACATCAATAAAAAAATGTGGACATCATCAACAAACTCACTTGGCTACATCTGTGTCACAATCAACTGGCGTAGGATACCGTGAGTGTAACAAGATTATTCATATTGTTTGAGAATGGAAATTTATGTATCCAATAATATTCACGATTGAAAAGGAATTTCTTTGATCACTCAACTCCCAAAAATTGAACTTTAAAACTTTAGACAATGGAACAAAAATGAGAAAGAATAATGGCACGAAATTCAGCTTCGGTCATATCTTTTACTGCACGAACAAATAACTTAAGTCTCTCTTAATGTATAGACATATATAACCCCCAAAACATACATCTATATGGGTAAAATAATAATACAAATAATAATAATAAATTCTGACTTGATCAAGTTGTTGAACTGATTAATTTGCAATTAACTTATTTCTTCGCGTGTTATATATTTCATTTCAAAATCTACGCCTGTTAACGCTGAGTCCTTTATCGCCAACAGAAACATATTCTGCATCTCTGAGTCGAAATCAACGTAATTCTGGAGCCTGGGGTTACCAAACCGAAGCTTATTATATAAACAACCGTAAGAAATCACATGACAAAATTTATTACAATATATAAAGTATATGGTATATTATATTAACTATTCTTTTATCACCTTTATACAAATGAATTTGAAAAACTAAACAAAACTGGAAAAAATAACCTTTGTTCATTTACCGCAATTCGCACATACCAGTTCGGCCTCGTACGAAAGCCATAATCAAAAATGTGGACATCATCACGCAAACTCCTTTTTTTCCCCCATCTATAATCATGGCATGGATGCGACAAGGTGTAACAAGATTATTATATTGTTTGAGAATAATTTATGTATCCATGCATATTTTGTGGAAAAAGGAATTTCTTTGATCGCTCATCCCAAAATTGTTTCAAAACTTTGAACAATGAGAACCAAAAAGCTAGAAAAAAGACAATGGCACATTAGCTTGATTAATATCTTTTACTGCAGACAAATAACCAATCTCTGAAATCTATACAAATGGCAAACTAAATTATCTATACGGATGGTAATAACCATAATATATATAACAACATTCTGGCAGTCAAGTTGTGGGCTGATTAAATTTACAATTAACACCTGTATGTATATATTCAATTTTAAAATCGTCGCCTATTACCCGGCGCGAAGTTTTCTGGTTCTCAACGAAACATATTCTGCATCTCTGAGTCGAAATCAACGTAAATCTGGAGCTTGGGGTTACCAAACCGAAGCTGTTTCTTCATCAATATCAACAACCGTAAAAGGAAATCACCGTGAGCAAAATTTCTTACAACTTAATAATAAGGAGTAATAAAGGCTCCTAATTTTGTTAGATCTGCAGTAGATGAGGAAGCAAAGCGGAAAAAAAATACGTCCTGCATTTCCTTACATACCAGGTTCTATGTCGGCCTCATGTACGAAAGACACATCAATCAAAAAATGTGGACATCATCAACAAACTCACTTGGCTACATCTGTCACACGCATAAGCTAAATATTTAACTAATATTGCTCTGAGGTTAGAAAGTTTGAGAATGAAATTTATCATATATACCACGATTGAAAAGGAATTTCTTTGATCACTCAACTCCCAAAAATTGAACTTTAAAACTTTAGACAATGGAACAAAAATGAGAAAGAATAATGGCACGAAATTCAGCTTCGGTCATATCTTCTACTGTACGGACAAATAACTTAAGTCTCTCTTAATGTAAACAAATATGTAAACCCCACAACACCACTATAGGTAAAATAATAATAATAATAAAATAATAATAAGAAGGAGAATAATAATAAATTTCAGTTTTACTTCTTAGCATGTTATATTTGTTATTTTAAAGCCTTCGTTTGTTAGCACTGAGTTCTTTATCACCAACAGAAACGTATTCTGCATCTCTGAGTCGAAATCAACGTAATTCTGGAGCCTGGGGTTACCATACAGAAGCTGTTTCTTCATCAATATCAACAACCGTAAAAGGAAATCACCGTGAGCAATATTTCTTACAACTTAATTATAAGGAGTAATAAGGTATATTATATTAACTATTAATACCTTTATACCAAATGAATTTGAAAAACTAAACAAAACTGGAAGAAAAATAGCCTTTGTTCATTTTACCATAATTCCTTACATACCAGGTTCTATGTCGGCCTCATGTACGAAAGACACATCAATCAAAAAATGTGGACATCATCAACAAACTCACTTGGCTACATCTGTGTCACAATCAACTGGCGTAGGATATCGTGAGTGTAACAAAATTATTCATATTGTTTGAGAATGGAAATTTATGTATCCAATGATATTCACGATTGAAAAGGAATTTCTTTGATCACTCAACTCCCAAAAATTGAACTTTAAAACTTTAGACAATGGAACAAAAATGAGAAAGAATAATGGCACGAAATTCAGCTTCGGTCATATCTTTTACTGCACGGACAAATAACTTAAATCTCTCTTAATCTATACAAATATGTAAACCCCAAATTATCTATATGGGTAAAATAATAATAATAATAACATTCTAACATGATCAAGTTAATGAACTGATTAATTTACAATTAACTTACTTATTCGTGTGTTATATATTTAATTTAAAAATCGTCGCCTGTTACCGCTAAGTTTTGTATCGCCAACAGAAACATATTCTGCATCTCTGAGTCGAAATCAACGTAAATCTGGAGCTTGGGGTTACCAAACCGAAGCTGTTTCTTCATCAATATCAACAACCGTAAAAGGAAATCACCGTGAGCAATATTTCTTGCAACTTAATAATAAAGAGTAATAATGTATATTTTATTAACTATTAATACCTTTATATCAAATGAATAGGAAAAACTAAACAAAACTGGAAGAAATGTAAACTTTGTTCATTTTACCATAATTCCTTACATACCAGGTTCTATGTCGGCCTCATGTACGAAAGACACATCAATCAAAAAATGTGGACATCATCAACAAACTCACTTGGCTACATCTGTGTCACAATCAACTGGCGTAGGATATCGTGAGTGTAACAAGATTATTCATATTGTTTGAGAATGGAAATTTATGTATCCAATGATATTCACGATTGAAAAGGAATTTCTTTGATCACTCAACTCCCAAAAATTGAACTTTAAAACTTTAGACAATGGAACGAAAATGAGAAAGAATAATGGCACGAAATTCAGCTTCGGTCATATCTTCTACTGTACGGACAAATAACTTAAGTCTCTCTTAATGTAAACAAATATGTAAACCCCACAACACCACTATAGGTAAAATAATAATAATAATAAAATAATAATAAGAAGGAGAATAATAATAAATTTCAGTTTTACTTCTTAGCATGTTATATTTGTTATTTTAAAGCCTTCGTTTGTTAGCACTGAGTTCTTTATCACCAACAGAAACGTATTCTGCATCTATGAGTCGAAATCAACGTAATTCTGGAGCCTGGGGTTACCATACAGAAGCTGTTTCTTCATCAATATCAACAACCGTAAAAGGAAATCACCGTGAGCAAAATTTATTACAATTTAATAATAAGTACCAATTAAGTATAATACATTAACTGGCAATACCTTTATAGAAAATGAATTTGAAAAGTTAATAAAAATGGGAAGATAAACAACAGTTGTTTATTTGACCATAATTATATGCATTCCAGGTTCAATGTCGGCCTCCTATACCAAAGACACATCACTCAAGACATGTAGTGGTCATCATACGACACATACCTCTACTTCAGTATCAACATCAGTTGGCAAAGGACACAGTAAGTGCACACATAAATGGTTTCATTTAAAAAAGTACGAAAAGAAAAGCAAATGTTTTACTTAAAATTAATAGATTTAATAACCTAGAATATGTATTCCTCAGAGTTTAGGAACATATACAAACTATATCACCACTGATTTCTGTAAACACTCTTTATAGCATATAAATCACGAAAACATTTTGCATTATACACTATTTTGAGTACCGTGTAGAGATGAGAGATACAGCTATGCTAAAACTGAAATCACATAACACTGATTTCGTAACATTTAAGAACGATATGTATAATCTGTGCTTAAATTAATTAACATATGATTATAATTGCATTAGATTAATCTGTGACCACATCTACACGGACTTCCACATACCCAAAAACGAATGCATTAAAACATACACACCCACATACATGCACACGCTCATACATACACACACACACACACACACACACACACACACACACACACACACACCTCCGTATACACGACACACACACACACACACACAAACCCATACCCATATACAAAAATAAACACACACATATATGTATATTAAACATTTTCCCATCTCAAATTACAGATGCCTATTCCGCTTCTTGTACAAAAGATGTCCATCACTCTGGTGCATGGGGTCACAATACCTTTCACACATCTGCTTCAGTGTCACGTTCCGTAAACAAAGGACATAGTAAGCTTGAATTTTACGACATTATGATTAATTTAAAACTATCTAAATCTATCCAAAACAATTACCTTTTTTAAATGCGTTATCCATTAATATTACATATTGAATAGTATAATAACTCTTTACTTAAAAAGTTGATATTCTATTACTTGATTCTATATGA